>CAWUDS030007259.1:0-2500 GCA_963859935.3 Lathyrus sativus
GATAGTACCTTAGGTTTCTCGTGCCAAGCTTTCAGAACAAAAGGGAATAAGACCCTTATCTGAAGACCGGCGTCGAGCCAGTTGTATGGCAATGCGTTGTTATATACTGGAGTGCCCCGATAGGTGCAGTTAATATGGGTTTCTTTTTGCCAATCCCCAAAATCTTCTGACCATTCTGGATCTTGAAATAATAATATACGAATGATATTTTTCGTTATTATCAACGACGGTAATAGAATATATTTTCGAAACCTGGACATAAATAACAATACGAAATTTCTGATTACTAGACCATATAGAATGCTCTCCCAGGCTTCTTCGACTCTTCGAAGTGTCTCAACAGCCTCGTCTTCGGCGTCCTGTTCCATTCTCATTCTTTGCTCGTTCTCTTTTTTTGCCTTTTTTAACCTCAAAAATGATACATTATCAGGATCGGGTTTCCTGAAATATAGGGTCAAATAGTCCCACATGTCCTCCAAAACATCAAACAAAAAGGAATTGCTTTTGTTGATCATATCCAAAAAAAGGGGGGAATGGACATTCCCATTTGCTTGAAAGAGTCTCGAAATAACTGTTTTACGCCTTTGAGGGCGCCAAGATCCTCGAATAAGATCTCTGTTAAAATCTGCGCCGGGTACATAACAAGCTACAGAGAATTCGTTACGGCGGTCCTCTGCCTCCTTATATTGATGCGCAAAAGAATTATTTTGAATACGAGGACCCAATGAGCTTGATTCCATATTAAAAATAACTACATATTCAGCGTTTGGGGAACGAATATGATGTTCTTGTTTATAGCCCGGTTCCAGCATGTACTCCGTCTCGTCCAGTAATTCGTAGTTCCATCGAGGAACTTCTTTACTTATTTCCTTGATTTCACTACATAGTTTTCTATTAAAAATTGTTTTATGATTGAAAGGATTAGTCCGAATTGCATCAAATAAGAAGTTTCTTTTTATTTTTTTTTCTTTGGAATAGATTTTTACTTGTTCATGTTCTGGAACTGAAGAAAGTCCGTCAAAATGAAAATTGGATACTGATTTTTCCGAAAATTTACTCATTATTTTAAAATAAAAACCCATTTCAGTGAATACTAATTTTCTATCCAATTTATCTATTTTCTGTTCCAATTCTGGAGAATTGGTATTCATACAAAGAAGGAGACCATGAATTCCTATTTATCAATATGGAGTTTGAGTCAAAAGTTTTCTTTTTAGAAACGCTTTTTTGGATTTCTCCACGAGCGGGTCCCATTCAAGAAAGGATCATATATTTTAGGTAAGTATTTTTTTCGACCCCTATCATCCGATAATCGAACTCGAGTTTCTAATACATCCACAAGATTAAATTTCTTACCTTTCTTAACTTTCTTATCTAGAATTTTTGCCCTTTGAAATAATTCCTTGCTTAGTTGATTTTTTTTTTCTTTATTACGGGAGATCCAAGAATTATACAATTCATTCTCATTATTGGAGGTTTTCTCTGTTCTGAAGAGATCCATTTTTTTTTCCATGATGTTCAGAAAAGTAGATAAATGAGGTGGATACGTGAAAGATATTCGTTTTTTTCCATCACTTTGACATGTTTGAAAAAAAAATTGTGAATTTTCATCTCTTACAACCCGCTCGAAGTGATCATTTTTTATATATCGCAAAGGCCTAGTCCATCTTTGAAAATCGAAAAGAATATTTACAAGACCTCTTTCCGCCACCGGGGGGACAATTTTTGTCTTTTTCTGAATATTCGTGTTGTTGGAAGTCTTCTCATTCTCGGAAAAATAAACCATCAGATCTTCTTCGTTATTTTCTTCCCTTTCCGCATCTATTGCAGCTTGGATTTCCTCCGAGTACCTCTCGTCGTAGCCTTCCATTTCCTCACCATAAAAATAAGGGATCATTGCTCTGCCTGAATAGTGCGCAAAAATTGCAAAGGCGAAAACGGCAAATATTTGCCCCGCATAATTTCGTAATTGTAGGAGAATGTATTTATCAAATCTCATCGTTATCTTAGATTTGATCGAATTTTTTTTCTTGAACCAGACTAATACCAATCCAACACATTGCATTAAAAAGATGTGACCAATTACCCACCCAACAAAACTACTTGTTAAGAATAACAATTTATTGTTGGATCGAAACAGATAAATGTTCATTAATCTTATTAAGATTGAACTTGGGAAAAGAAGGGGGTTTAATAATTGAAAAAAAAGATTGTTAAAGAATACTTTGTAAGTCCTAAAATTACGTATTGAATTTGGATTGTTGTCTCCAGAATCCTCCGGGTAGTATGCCCAACCCCAATCGTCCGAATAGTAATGTTTGTTATTTTGATAGACATAATTACAGAAAAGATACGGCAGAGTTAAGAATGTTAGTGTATGAGGTCGATTCAATGCCAAATGCAAAGGCGCATAATAGATCGATATGAACATCATGACGCGTCCCGTAAGAAACCCGCTTGTTGCTGCTATTTCCGTCTCGGAACCTTTTTCCATAACCCG
>CAWUDS030007259.1:5000-7500 GCA_963859935.3 Lathyrus sativus
ACAAAGATAGTTATTAAATCGTTAGCGCTGCATAAAAACATTCCTCCTAGAGTAGCGGTTAATATAAATAACAGAAACTCTGTTATAGCCATTTCTGTACATTCAATGTACTTTACGGATAGAGGAATACATAGAGTTGAAGATAGTAAAATAAGAAATTGAAAGATTTCGTTAAAATTGTTTGTTTGGAAATTTCCCGAAAAACGAATCATGGGTTCTTCTCTCCATCGGAACAACAGCGCCATTATGCTCATTACTAAACTTGTTGAAGAGAAAAAATAGAACCAAGATATCTCTTTTTGATCCGAAGTGGAATCGATCATCAGAAGAAGAATTAGGCCCAAAATTAGAATCAATTCCGGAAAAAGAAAACTTCCATCGAAAATAAGCAAATGAAAGGCTTTCATAAAAATTCTCGTAGACTCGAGAATGAGATTTTCATTCTGTACATGTCAAATCATGAATTAGTACATGGAATCTCCAAAAAAATACCCTTTGATGTATGGATCCTTAGGTCCATGTGTGTATATGGACCATAGATCCTGTTCATGGATTAACGAAAAGGTGCACGAGTTCTATTTGCTTCCGCCATTTTCTGAATCTCTTCCTTTTTGCGTATGGCATCACCACGCCCCTTGACAGCATCCACTAATTCGGAACTGAATTTGAAAGCCATATTTCGACCCGGACGTTTTCGGGATGCCGCTACTAACCAACGAATGGCAAGTGCTCTTCCTTGTGGCTTTTTTATTTCAATGGGAACTTGATGAGTCGATCCGCTCACGCGTCTCGCTTTTACTACTATCTTGGGAGTTACCTGAAGTATTGCTTCACGTAAAACGGATAGTGGATTTTTTTCTGTCTTTTGTTGAATCCTTTTCATAGCTCGATAGAAAATTCGATAAGCCAATAATTTTTTTCCGTGTTTCATAATATGGTTAATCAACCTGTTAACTACTCGATTACGATAAATTGGATCGGATTTTTCGATTTTCTTTTCTGCAGTACCTCGTCGTGACATGAGCTTAATAATCCATTTTTTTATAACTTAACTTATGGGGCTAAAATAATAATTTATTTTGGCTTTTTGGCTCCATATTTTGAACGCCCTTGTTGACGATCCCTTACTCCGCCAGCATCTAGGGGTCCTCGAACAATGTGATATCTCACACCAGGTAAATCCTTAACCCTTCCCCCTCTTACTAAGACTACAGAATGTTCTTGTAAATTATGGGCAATACCAGGTATATAAGCAGTAATTACAAATCCTGAGGTTAAGCGTACTCTGGCAACTTTACGTAACGCAGAGTTTGGTTTTTTCGGGTTAATAGTGTCAAAGTTGACAGATAAGTCATCCTTACTGCCACTCTACAGAACCGTACATGAGATTTTCACCGCATACGGCTCCTCGTTCAATTCTTTCGACGTAATTAGATCCTTTATCCTCGTTCGATAATCTCCACTTCTTCCCCCAAACCCAACAAAATAACGAGAACGAATGAAGTCAGCCACGTTTTCATGTTTGAATTGAACACTTTCGTTTTTTTATTCTCAAAGGAGAAAATTATTCTTTTTACTTTTACCAAACATATGTGGATCCAATTATGATCTTCTAATCAACTGTTTCAATCAATAGAAAACCTTTTTTTTGTATGAATCCATATTATTACATTCCAATTCCTTCCCAATATTTCCCAAAGAAAATACCGAATTGGATCTTAAATTGACGGGTTAGTGTGAGCTTATCCATGCGGTTATGCTCTCTTTGAATAGGAATCTATTTTGTGAAAAATCCCGGCTTTCGTGCTTTGGTGGGTCTTTGAGATCCTTTCGATGACCTATGTTGAAAAGATATCTATTATGATTAGAATATAGAATATATTCTAGAATAATATTTAATATATTCTAAATAGATGTTTACTCTTCCATAATAGTATTAATTAGTATAAAATTACTATTAAACAATACTCTTTGAATAGAGCTAATTCATAGTATTCCAGTCCAACATTTTTATTTGAAAACTTTTTGAGTTATCTGTAAAAATAGATTCAGCTAATGAAAAGGCTTTCAATGCTGCCGTATATCCTTTTTTTTTCCAAAAATTCTTACGAATTTTTTTTTTTGATATAGAAGTGCGTTTTTTGGGAACTGGCATACAAGTAGTATAGTTTTTTCGTTGCTATAGTTTGATGTGAAAGACATTTGTTCTGTAAATGAACACGAATTATTCTGCAATTAGCCGTATGTCTTATCTATCGGAATTCCCTCTTTCTTTTTTTTCGATCAAAAGGTAAAGTAAAAACATTGAATATTATAAACCTTTTCCAAATTTTTCATAGATAATATTGATGATTCATGAATATATTACTTTAAATACTCTTTTTTTTCACTAGGAATTTTCTTATTGGCCGGTTTTCACTTTGTACTTTCCAATATTGGGACCAACCATTGTATTGTGCAAAGATTCAGAACAATTAAGAATATCCAATTCTATTTCTAT
>CAWUDS030007259.1:12500-30475 GCA_963859935.3 Lathyrus sativus
AGCTGAAATGAATGTTCGGATAATGGGTTTATATTGATCATTCTTGGTTGAGACCAAACATCAAAAAAACATTGCCATAAATGGATAAAATAGTGTTTCCATTTATTCATCCAAAAAGGCGCATTCTTTGAAGCCAGAATGCATTTTCCTTGATATCGAACATAATGAATGTTAAGATCTTTGAAGAATGTTAAAGGATACGAAAAATCTTTATAAAAAACTTTTTCAAGATGCTCTCTTTTTGCATAAAAAAAAATTCGCTCAAAAAAAACGCTAAAAGATTTGAATCGTAAATGAGAGGATTTAGTACGTAGAAAAACGAAGATAGATTCATATTCACATACATAAAAATTATGGAGGAACAAGAATAATCTTGGATTACTTTTTGAAAAAGTAGAAATCCATTTTCTGGTAGTAATAAAACTATTCCAATTACAAAAATTATAAAGAAACAGCCTTAATAAATGAAAAAAAGGGGCATCTTTCACCCAATATCGAAGGATTTGAACTAAGATTTCCAGATGGATAGGATAGGGTATTCGTATATCTGACACATAATTTAAATATGTAAATTTATCTTCCAAAAAGGGAAAAATGGAATGAATTGATCTCAAATTTTTATAAGATTGGAGGATTTCTGCCTCCTCTAAGGAGGAGCTTAATTGTCGCAAAAATGGAATTTCCACGACGATGGCAAACCCCTCTGATATTATTTGAGAATCCAAATTCTTATTATATCCCCAAAATCGATTTTTGTTAGAATCATTAGCCGAAATGATTAAATGATTCTGTTGATACATTCGAGTAATTAACCGTTTTACAATTAGTAAACTATATTTATTGTCATAACCTACATTTTCCAAAAAAATGGATCTATTCAAATTATGACTATAAGCAAGTCCATAAATATACTCCCTAAAAAGAAGTGGGTATAGGAAGTCCTGTTGGCGAGATCTAGCTCGTTCTAAATATACTTTATATTCCTTCATTTTCTAAATTTGATTTGGTCAAAGATTCATTGGATTATGAAATGATACATAGTGCGATACAGTCAAAACAAGGTATTCTAGATCTATATTCGAATTGAAAAAAAAAACAAATATGAAGCGATACCTAGAAAACGAGTTAAAACCCATTAATGGACTATCTCCCCTCGCTTGTTCCTTCTCATTTTTCTAGGACAAACAAGCTAGTTAGAAATCCTTTATTTTTTGGACCAATCGCTCTTTTGATTTTGGAAAAAAATCAGATCTTTATCAATATACTCTTTCTTCTACACATTTATTGCTACCCCATAAAATAATGGGGAATAGCTAATAATTAGGACTCATAACAAAAATCGTTAATCCATCATTCGTAGGAAAAACTTTTTCCACAGCAAGCACTAATTCTTTTTTAACGTATAATTAGATGTGGTAATCATTCAAATCAAAAATGAAAGCTCGTTGCTTTTTGTTTCCCTATAATTGGAGCAGCTAAGCTCTATCCCTTTATTAATTAAACCCAACGGAATTCATTTGTTCGGAGCCAACAATTCAAAGAAAAATATTGGTCGGATCAAATATGAATGAAAAATTTTTAGAATTCACCGTTGATACGACATGCTGCTTTTTCCATTCATTCCTTTCTGGATCAGTCGTGGTCTTACAAACCCTACCGATGGTAGGGATGAACCAATTAGTTCATAGAAATGTGTAAAAAATGGAGTCGCACTTAAAAGCCGAGTACTCTACCATTGAGTTAGCAACCCTAATCCAATTACAAACAAGAATGTCTATATCCAATCGCAATAAAAAAAGATGCAATTCTATAAATAATAGAATCAAATGTTACATATTATGTTACATATTACATTAAATTACAATGAATGACATTAAATTACAATGAAAGAAAAAAAAAATACAACGAATCCACCATTTGATGAAGTAAAAAACCTATCTGACATGAGTCAATCGATCCATTTATTCACGATCGGATTATATTGGTTTGATACACTGTTGTCAATATTAATAGAAAATACTTCTATTTTAATTCATTATATTCCAAATCAAAAAAGAATAATGAACTAGAAAAAAATCTATCAATCCGAAAGATCCATAGGATTCATTTATAGATACAACAAGTATTCTGTACAGTATTCGGCTCAATCCTTTTAGTAAAAGATTGGGCCGAGTTTAATGGAAATTAATAGAACGAATTATTATTACTGGATTACAAAGTATCCATTGCTGGGAATTCAAATTTGATTTCCTTCCAGACTTCACAAGCAGCAGCTAATTCAGGACTCCATTTGCAAGCTTGACGGATAATTGCATTACCCTCGCGAGCAAGATCACGTCCCTCATTCCGAGCTTGTACACATGCTTCCAGAGCTACTCGATTCGCTACGGCACCAGGTGCATTTCCCCAAGGGTGTCCTAAAGTTCCTCCACCGAATTGGAGTACAGAATCATCTCCAAATATCTCGGTCAGAGCAGGCATATGCCAAACGTGAATACCCCCTGAAGCAACAGGGATAACACCTGGTAAAGAAACCCAATCCTGAGTGAAATAAATACCGCGACTTCGATCTTTTTCAATATAATCATCACGTAGTAAATCAACAAAACCTAAAGTAATCTCCCTTTCTCCTTCAAGTTTACCTACTACAGTACCAGCGTGAATATGATCTCCACCAGACAAACGTAAGGCTTTAGCTAATACACGAAAGTGCATACCATGATTTTTTTGTCTATCGATAACTGCATGCATTGCACGGTGGATATGAAGAAGTAGACCATTATCGCGGCAATAGTGAGACAGGGTAGTATTTGCAGTGAATCCACCTGTTAAGTAGTCATGCATTACGATAGGAACGCCCAATTCTCTAGCAAATACAGCTCTTTTTAGCATTTCTTCACATGTACCCGCAGTAGCATTCAAATAATGTCCTTTGATTTCCCCTGTTTCGGCCTGTGATTTATAAATTGCTTCGGCACAAAATAAGAAACGGTCTCTCCAACGCATAAATGGTTGGGAGTTCACATTTTCATCATCTTTGGTAAAATCAAGTCCCCCGCGGAGACATTCATAAACTGCTCTACCATAATTCTTAGCTGATAAACCCAATTTGGGTTTTATAGTACATCCCAATAGGGGACGTCCATACTTGTTCAATTTATCTCTCTCAACTTGGATTCCGTGAGGAGGACCTTGGAAAGTTTTAACATAAGCATTAGGGATTCGCAAATCTTCCAGACGTAGAGCGCGCAAGGCCTTGAACCCAAATACATTACCTACAATGGAGGTAAACATGTTAGTAACAGAACCTTCTTCAAAAAGGTCTAAGGGATAAGCTACATAAGCAATAAATTGATTATCTTCTCCAGGAACAGGCTCGATCTCGTAGCAGCGTCCTTTATAACGATCAAGGCTGGTAAGTCCATCGGTCCACACAGTTGTCCATGTACCAGTGGAAGATTCTGCAGCTACCGCTGCACCTGCTTCTTCAGGCGGAACTCCAGGTTGAGGAGTTACTCGGAATGCTGCCAAGATATCAGTATCTTTGGTTTGATAGTCAGGAGTATAATAAGTCAATTTATAATCTTTAACACCAGCTTTGAACCCAACCTTTGCTTTAGTTTCTGTTTGTGGTGACATAAATCCCCCCCCCCTACAACGCATGAATTAAGAATTGAATTATAGCAACAACAAGGTCTACTCGACATAACTTAAGAGTTAATCAAACCTTTTTACAAATGATCCATCAACTAATATTATCAATTAATCCGAATGGGTCATTGTTAAATTTGACCATGATATTTGATTTGGCAAATACATCATTATTCTATACTCTTTCATATGTATAGGCGCAACCCAACCGTTTTTTTTCGAATCTCTTATTTTTTTTTTGAATTTTGGAATATAATTTTCGAATCTAAATAATAAATAAAAAGTATACTCTTGACCTTGACAGTGATATATGTTGTATATGTAAATCCTAGATGTCAAAATCGGCAGAATTTGCCCAATAAAAAGAAAAATCGGTAAAAAGAAATAATATGCTCAGTATAAATCCTATGCTGAGGAAATAAAAAATAAGGACCAATGAGATAGAAAAACAGAATCATAAACAAAGTTCAGGTTGGAATTCCATAGATAATATAGATAGTATTGTCTACAATCTGGATGACTGGGTTGACCTTAAAAATTAAATCATTGAAATTTGAAAACAATTGAATTGATTGGATGGTGAAAATCGATTATTAAATTACATTTATTATTCCATATTTTTTTATTATTAAATATTTTATTAAATATGAATTAATACATTTCATTTGTTATTAAATATTCAAATAATGAACCAATCCACTTGCGTTGTTCTCGAACATTTTTTTCTTAATTTGAATTTTTTTTTTTTTTTTTCAAAAAAAAAAAAGGATATTTTTCAATATGACAATAAATCCTCCCCCTTCTGATACTGAGGTTTCTGCACTTGAAAACAAAAATCTGGGGCGTATTACGCAAATAATCGGTCCGGTACTCGATATAGTTTTTCCACCAGGGAAGATGCCTTATATTTACAACGCTCTGATAGTTCAAGGTCGAGATACGGTTGGCCAACAAATTCGCGTAACTTGTGAAGTACAGCGATTATTAGGAAATAATCGAGCTAGAGCTGTAGCTATGAGTGCTACAGATGGTCTAAAGAGAGGAATGGAAGTGATTGACACAGGAGCTGCTCTAAGTGTTCCAGTCGGCGGAGCAACCCTAGGTCGAATTTTCAACGTGCTTGGAGAACCCATAGATAATTTGGGTCCTGTAGATACTCGCACAACATCTCCTATTCATAGATCTGCGCCTGCCTTTATACAGTTAGATACACAATTATCCATTTTTGAAACAGGAATTAAAGTAGTCGATCTTTTAGCTCCTTATCGCCGTGGCGGAAAAATAGGACTTTTCGGTGGAGCTGGGGTAGGTAAAACAGTACTCATTATGGAATTGATCAATAACATTGCCAAAGCTCATGGAGGTGTATCTGTATTTGGCGGAGTAGGTGAGCGTACTCGTGAGGGAAATGATCTTTATATGGAAATGAAAGAATCCGGAGTAATTAATGAAAAAAATATTGCGGAATCAAAAGTCGCTTTAGTCTATGGTCAAATGAATGAACCCCCCGGAGCTCGTATGAGAGTTGGTTTAACTGCCCTAACTATGGCAGAATATTTCCGAGATGTCAATGAGCAGGACGTCCTTCTATTTATCGACAATATCTTCCGTTTTGTCCAAGCCGGATCCGAAGTATCGGCCTTATTGGGCCGAATGCCTTCCGCTGTGGGTTATCAACCGACCCTGGGTACTGAAATGGGTACTTTACAAGAAAGAATTACTTCTACCAAAGAAGGGTCAATAACTTCTATTCAAGCAGTTTATGTACCTGCAGACGATTTGACCGATCCTGCTCCTGCCACGACATTTGCACATTTGGATGCAACTACTGTACTATCAAGAGGATTAGCTGCCAAAGGTATCTATCCAGCAGTAGATCCTTTAGATTCAACGTCCACCATGCTCCAACCTCGGATCGTCGGTGAAGAACATTATGAAACTGCGCAAAGAGTTAAACAAACGTTACAGCGTTACAAAGAACTTCAGGACATGATATCTATTCTTGGGTTGGACGAAGTATCCGAAGAGGATCGCTTAACCGTAGCAAGAGCACGAAAAATGGAACGTTTCTTATCACAACCTTTTTTCGTAGCAGAAGTATTTACTGGTTCCCCAGGGAAATATGTTGGTCTCGCAGAAACAATTAGAGGATTTCAATTGATTCTTTCTGGAGAATTAGATAGTCTTCCTGAACAAGCCTTTTATTTGGTGGGTAATATCGATGAAGCTACTGCGAAGGCTACGAACTTAACTTAGAAATGGAGAACAAATTCAAGAAATGACTTTCCATCTTTGTGTACTGACCCCCAATCGAATTGTTTGGGATTCAGAAGTGAAAGAAATTATTTTATCTACTAATAGTGGACAAATTGGGGTATTAAAAAATCATGTGCCTATTGCCACAGCTTTAGATATAGGTATTTTGAGAATACGCCTTAAGGACCGATGGTTAACGATGGCTCTGATGGGTGGTTTTGCTAGAATCGGCAATAATGAGATCACTATTTTAGTACCTGATGCAGAAAGGGCTAGTGACATTAATCCACAAGAAGCACAACAAACTCTTAAAATAGCAGAAGCTAACTTAAATAAGGCTGAAGGCAAGAGACAAACAATTGAAGCAAATCTAGCTCTCCGGCGAGCTAAGACACGAGTCGAGGCTATCGTAGAGCCTATCAAGAGGATCTCGTAACAAGTTGGTGCAGCCAAAAAATAGAAAAAAGATAGAAAATTACAATAAAAAAAAATGGTGAGTAGAAAAACTTATTAGATACCGGAATCAATGGTATCTACTAAGTTCTACCAATACCTTACCTACTATTGGATTTGAACCAATGACTCCTGCCGTATGAAAGCAATACTCTAACCACTGAGTTAAGTAGGTCATTTATCATCCTAAATAAAAAAAGTAGCTCTCGATCAGATCAATGGATTATAAATGTTATATTATTTATAAATAATACAAACGCAATATAAATCAAAGAGATTGGATCATGTAATTTAATATTTATCTTGACAAGAATTTATTTATCGAATATGATCAAATCTGTATCAAAAGCACAAGGGCTATAGCTCAGTTAGGTAGAGCACCTCGTTTACACATGCGCCAATGTTTTTTCATAGGAGTCCATCATGTAATTAAAAGAGTTGATCTTAATTGATAAATCAATGTCTTACTCCAGAAAGAAAATTAAGAGAACAATAGCCTGACAAAGGATTTAGACGTCAAATGGAATCCATAATGAGATATTGATAAGGTGAATACTAAAATCTATTCAATGCTAGGCAATGAGGCTAGGGACCTCCAAAAAAATATCTTTTCTTCCTATCTTATGAACTTTAAGGTGTATGAAGTTTCATTTCCTATTTGATATTTTTATTGAAGTAGGTTGATAGAGAGTCCATTTAACTTAAGTTGATCCAGGCCAGAAGCAGACCTACGTCAGAATAACCTTCTTCTTTGAAAAACTTTGGTAGTGCTCTTAGATTTTGATCTAAATAAGAAATCAGAGCACAGGGAGTCATTTCCTTTTTCTTTGTGTAAAGAAAAAAGATGGTAGACTAATTGATATTTCTATCAGTTAATGAAAAAGCCCAATGCAAAAAAAAAAAAATGCACGTTGGGTCTTTAAAACAATTCAAATCATTTTGATAATAATAATAGTTTGATCCGTTTTACCGAGAAGGTCTACGGTTCGAGTCCGTATAGCCCTAATAGTACTACCGATACTACTATATTTAGTATAGTAGTAGTATATGGAATACTAAATACTCCATACTAGTAATACTAGTAGTATAAATATAGTTGAAATACTTTTTGTAATCGAAAGAATGAATCAATTCATTTCTATTTGAATAGATTAATGATATACTAATATTAGTATTAGTATACTCAGATACTAATCTAGAAATAATGTCAACTTTTAAAATGTAAACTTAATAAAATACAAAGCATTTCTATTTAGATTAATGAATCTAATAATTTTGAAATTTAAATTCAAATCGACTAAGAATTAATATGAATCCAGTATATTTTCCACATTCATAGGAGTACATTTATGTTTTTGCTTTATGAATATGATATTTTTTGGACATTTCTAATAATATCGATCTTTATTCCTATTTTGGCATTTCTAATTTCTGGAATTTTAGCTCCAATTAGGAAAGGGCCAGAAAAACTTTCTAGTTATGAATCTGGAATAGAACCGATGGGCGATGCTTGGTTACAATTTGAAATCCGTTATTATATGTTTGCTCTCGTTTTTGTTGTTTTTGATGTTGAAACAGTCTTTCTTTACCCATGGGCAATGAGTTTTGATGTATTAGGGGTATCCGTATTTATAGAAGCTTTCATCTTCGTGCTTATCCTAATTGTTGGTTTAGTTTATGCATGGCGAAAGGGAGCATTAGAATGGTCTTAATTCTTGAATATTTAGACAATTAAACAAAACATTGAGACAGTTATGAATTCCATTGAGTTTCCCTTACTTGATCAAAAAACCAAAAATTCAGTTATTTCTACTACATTAAATGATCTTTCAAATTGGTCAAGACTATCCAGTTTATGGCCGCTTCTCTATGGTACTAGTTGTTGCTTCATTGAATTTGCTTCATTAATAGGATCGCGATTTGACTTCGATCGTTATGGACTGGTACCACGCTCTAGTCCTAGGCAGGCAGACCTCATTTTAACAGCGGGCACCGTAACTATGAAAATGGCTCCTTCTTTAGTTCGATTATATGAGCAAATGCCCGAACCAAAATATGTTATTGCTATGGGAGCTTGTACAATTACAGGAGGTATGTTCAGTACCGATTCTTATAGTACTGTTCGGGGCGTGGATAAGCTAATTCCTGTGGATGTCTATTTGCCGGGCTGTCCACCTAAACCGGAAGCGGTTATAGATGCTATAACAAAACTTCGTAAGAAAATATCTCGAGAAATCTATGAAGATCCAATTAGTTATCAACGTAGGTGTTTTACTACCAACCACAAATTTGATGTTGGACACAGTACTCATACCGGCAATTCTAATAAAGGATTATTCTATCAACCATCATCTATTTCCGAGATAACCTCGGACACATTTTGGAAATATAAAAAAATTAAGTATCCTCCGACGAACGAAAAAGTGAATTAAACAGGATCCTTTTGTACAAAATACAATAAGAAATAGCAAGCAAGTCAATCTGACAAAATTTCATTGTAATGGAAATAAATGGTAAATACTTATACCAATCTTATAAAAAACTCGGGAGAAATCAAAAAATGCAAGGTAATTTGTCTGCTTGGCTAGTCAAACACGGAATAGTTCATAGATCTTTGGGTTTTGATTACCAAGGAATAGAGACTTTACAAATAAAGCCCGAGGATTGGCATTCGATTGCTGTTATTTTATATGTATATGGTTACAATTATCTACGTTCCCAATGTGCCTATGATGTAGCACCAGGAGGACTATTAGCGAGTGTCTATCATCTTACGAGAATAGAGTATAGTCTAGATCAACCCGAAGAGGTATGCATAAAAGTATTTACCCCAAGGCAAAATCCGAGAATTCCTTCTATTTTCTGGGTTTGGAAAAGTGCAGATTTTCAAGAAAGGGAATCTTATGATATGTTAGGAATCTATTATGATAATCATCCGCGTCTGAAACGTATTTTAATGCCCGAAAGTTGGATAGGATGGCCTTTGCGTAAAGATTATATCGCCCCTAATTTTTATGAAATACAAGATGCTCACTAAATGCGAAAAATAAGAAAGTAATCTTAACTTCGACAACCCCAGATATTAAAGAAAGAAATATCTGTATGTCCATTGACTTATCGATTAGTCAGAATAATAGAGGTTTCATTCCTCTCTTATTATAAGAGGGATTCATTGAGATTCAAAAATGGGATGGAGCAATACTGATTTCGGACGAGCCAATAGGATGAACTGAAAAAGTTCTGCTTGGTGTTTCAAGCAACTAATTGAAGCATTTGAATATTGTTTCAATTGAAATATTAACAATTGTTATTGCAGCGCAGAAAAAATCAAAACAAACTTGAATCATTCATTTTCATACTTCCTTTTGATCCCTAGAATATACATCCATTCATTCTTCATCTAGAAAGAGCATATCGCCGTACGCCTACATAAATTATGTAGGATGATTAAGACCACTAATAAATATGTATCTATTCCCTTTTTTCAAAAGAAATATGGGAATAGATACTCATACATAATGAGTTGCCGGGAACCAGATTTGAACTGGTGACACGAGGATTTTCAGTCCTCTGCTCTACCGTCTGAGCTATCCCGACCATTCTTGACGCACCATCCGAAATCTAAGAAATTACTTGAGTCTATGTCAAGTAAATCCAAAAAGGGCCAGAATATAGGAGGGAAATTTTTTGGGGATAGAGGGACTTGAACCCTCACGATTTCTAAAGTCGACGGATTTTCCTCTTACTCAAAATTTCATTGATGTCGGTATTGACATGTAGAATGGGACTCTATCTTTATTCTCGTCTGATTAATAAGTTATTCAACTGATCCATCAGATTATGTTGGAGTGACTGATTTGAGCAATGAATATTCTATTCATTGATTTTTTCTTCCAGTTGTAATTGATTTGATTCTAATGTTTCAATTGTGATAGAATCCAAATATTTACAAATAGAAGTTAGAAATCTTCATTAATCAATTGAATGTTGTCAACTCCATTTGTTAGAACAACTTCCATTGAGTCTCTGCACCTATCCTTTTTTTATTTTCACTTTCTGAACTTTTATTTGTTTTCGGAAAGAAGGATTTGGCTCAGGATTGCCCATTTTGAATTCCAGGGTTTCGCTGAATTTGAAAGTTTTCACTTGGTAAGTTTCCATACCAAGGCTCAATCCAATTAAGTCCGTAGCGTCTACCAATTTCGCCATATCCCCCGTTTTTTCTTTGAGATTGATATCATATCGCATTAGGATGTTTTTTCATTTGTATTCTGAGAATTATATGCTGGAACTGTTGAATTTATTTGTTGAAATCTACTCCCATATTGGGTTGGGAAAATTAAAATTTCCTTCTATTTGTTTTTTGTTGATAGATTTTCTTTCATCTATATCAGATACCCGTATTTACTCGAATCAGAAATGATTCTATTATCTCTGTATTCGCAATTCAATATACAGAGATATATACTACATATATCTCTATTTTAGATGTACCCCTTCTATTCTTTTTTGATAGAATTTCGAATACTCTAACGTTCGATTCTTTTTTTCCTTCGAGCAGACCGATACAGACCTTATAACGAAAATAATAAAAATCTATTTATTAATTTAGATTTCGATATTCAGTTAGAAATTCAATAGAAGGATCTAATTTTTCATTACTTATCCAATCCAATTTCTTTGGATAATCCATCCAATTTTTTAGAATTCAAATGGATATGTATAAATCCATATTTTTATATTATATGTATAAAATACATTATACATATTTCATCTTAATGCATAATCATTATTGAATATAAATAACTGTAATCTAATTAGTCATTATTGAATTCAATAAAATAATATTAAGAAAGAATATTATATATATCTTAAAATATTTATTTATAGTAATATTTTTTTATATTAAAGATAATATTCTATATACTCTTTACTATTTTCTATAGATATATTCTATCTATTAATCTAGATAGAATGAAATAGAAAGTATTCTAGAATATTAAAGAATATATAAAGAAGATATACATAGAAATAATCTTCCTATCGAATTCCATTCTACTTTTCATAATTCAAATTATATAAATAAAAATAATAAGGATCGGGATAAATACATATAATAAATATGAATTATTAATAATCGAAATAGATAAATAATAGAAATTGGAAGAATCCAAATATTCCAAAATGGAATTCAAAACTAAAAAAAAAAAGAGAATCTTACTATATGATATGGATGAAAATTATTTTTTATCCAATTCTTTTTTTATGGATCCAAAAATATTGGATAAATTATTAATTATTAGATAAATGGATAAAAAGAGTATTCTAGGTAATTGGTAATGAAAATAATTTGGATTCGTATTTTTAAATGATTCCGATTTGTATCATATTCTATATACTAGAATATCAAATAAATATGGGATATTCTATCTTTTTTTGTATTTATTTGATTATGTTATGATATAGTAATTGTGTTATGAAGAGCTAATATGAAATAGTTAATAACTAGGATCCCAGTAGTTTAGGAAAGAATTCTGATAAATGCACAATTTGTGTTCTGAGAGCCCGCTTAGCTCAGAGGTTAGAGCATCGCATTTGTAATGCGAGGGTCATCGGTTCGATTCCGATAGCCGGCTTTTTTTATTTCTTTTTTATTTCTATATCGATAGAATAGAATTCCATTCGGATACTGATAGAATCCTTCTAATTCTTCTTTGTACTACAGTAGTACAATACTTTAATAGTACAATACTTGAAGTAGATTTCACTTCATTTATAATATCATATTTGTCATTTAGTTTAGTTTTGATTTTTCTTTATGAGATTTTCCATTTTAAAAAGGAGTGTTTATGTCACGTTACAGAGGGCCTCGTTTCAAAAAAATACGCCGTCTGGGGGCTTTACCAGGACTAACCAGAAAAGAGCTTCCAGTTAGAAGAGTTGGAAGCGAAGAATCGCTCTCCAGTAAAAAATCTCAATATCGTATTCGTTTAGAAGAAAAACAAAAATTGCGTTTTCATTATGGTCTTACAGAACGACAATTGCTTAAATACGTTCGTATCGCTGGAAAAGCGAAAGGGTCAACCGGCCAGGTTTTACTCCAATTACTAGAAATGCGCTTAGATAACATACTTTTTCGATTGGGTATGGCTGCGACTATTCCTGAAGCCCGTCAATTAGTTAACCACAGACATGTTTTAGTTAATGGTCGTATAGTAGATATACCAAGTTATCGTTGTAAACCTAAAGATATTATTACAGCCAAGGATGAACAAAAATCGAGAACTATAATTCAAAATTCTCTTAAATCAGCCCCCCGCAAAAGAGTGCCAACCCATTTGACTCTTCATCCAGACCAATATAAAGGATTAGTCAATCAAATAATAGATAGTAAATGGGTTGGTTTGAAAATTAATGAATTGCTGGTTGTAGAATATTATTCTCGTCAGACTTAAACCTCGTTAAAATAACAAGAATTTTGATCCGAGTATTTTCCCCCCCCATTCGTGTATAGAAGTGGGTGTAGCAAAATTGTTATTCCTTGCCCACTTTATGCACAATTTTCTATATTACAGAAACAAATTAGGAATAGAGAATGCATATAAAAGTTGCAATAATTTTATCTATATATTATTTAAAACATTGACGTCAGTAACATTGATGAACTTGGTAAGGGTGCGGAAAGAGAGGGATTCGAACCCTCGGTAAACAAAAAGCCTACATAGCAGTTCCAATGCTACGCCTTGAACCACTCGGCCATCTCTCCTACATAATGATTATGTCCCTAAATCGAGTGAATAGTGAGGCATTTATATCCCATTTGCGTAAGCGCACACAATACAATCAATTGAAACTAAAAAAAAAAAAATTCTACTTCAACTTCAAAGCCTACCGTAGAATAAAGTAATTTGATTAATAAGTCCATTTTTACGTTATTTCGTACTGTATTGTACAATTCCTTTGTTTGGGGAATTATTTTATCACGCGATAAAAAATGAAATTATAGAATGGATTGCTACCTATGACTAGATCTCGGATAAATGGAAATTTTATTGATAAGACCTTTACCATTGTAGCCAATATCTTATTACGAATAATTCCCACAACTTCTGGAGAAAAAGAGGCATTCACTTATTACAGAGATGGTGCGATTTGATTATTTTTTTTTTTTACCGATCTCAGTCTTAGGAGAAAGATACATTCTTCAGAGACAAATCAAAAAAAACCGACGCTTGCTGAAGGTGAAGTTTGGAAATAAAACGATTAATCCCTTCTGTCGTGTATTCCCGATTAATGCAGCCTCAATATGCTTCAATTTTAGGTTTATAGTATTAAGCGAAAGGTTATACCTATATATACCTATTTATGGGGTTAGGTGAATCCTACTCCACTAGTACAAATAGGCGGCATGGGGGAAGAAGCACTACGCTAGGGAATCAACAACAGGAGAAAAATTTGTAAAAAAAATCCTTCCTTTCTTATCGGGATCGGGACTAACTAGAATGGTTGGGACAACAAACATCCATCTCGTTCGTATTTTGGATACCCATATAACCATCAAAGACTGTTGAAGTGACTAATTCCGGGAAATTAAGCGGCGTTGAGGACAAATAAATTGTTGAAGTTACGATTGATTTATCCAGTAATAACTTACTAAATGTTAATAAAAGATCCTTTACAGAAAGGTTGGCTAGAGATTTCGTGTAAAAACACTAGTCCCGCTCAGTTGATAATGAGAATATTGCAATCTTTTTTGATTCCATGGATGTTTCTCATTATCCACATAAAGGAGGAGCCGTATGAGATGACAATCTCACGTACGGTTCTGGAACGGAGATTCTTTGAACCGAATGACGACCGTAACGGATGTCGGCTCAATCTGAAGGAAATTATGCGGAAGCTTTACAGAATTATTATGAGGCGATGCGACTGGAAATTGATCCCTATGATCGAAGTTATATACTTTATAACATCGGCCTTATCCACACAAGTAACGGAGAACATACAAAAGCTTTGGAATACTATTTTCGGGCACTCGAACGAAACCCTTTCTTACCTCAAGCTTTTAACAATATGGCCGTGATCTGTCATTACGTGCGACTATCTCCACTATAGAAAGAAAAAAGAAAAGAACCTCCACTAATAGTCATAAATACTAGACAAAAAAAATAGGCTTTCTACATATATATCGTTCGAAACAACGATTTTTATGAGCTGTAGCAAAGAAAGAAACTTCATATTCATAGAAGTAAAAATATGAAGAAATAGAATATATATATGCCTAGATACTTTTTTCTATGGATAAAAGATCTAATTGATAAAGGAAGCACCGTAAAGATCAATTAACAAGGTTTTTGGCCGATACAACCAGAACTGCTTACTTATATGATGATAGATTCGAAATCAACTTATGTAATAAAGTTGATCCCCGAAGGTTTTGAGCAGCGGTGTAGTATCAGATCCCAAAGATAGTAAGTCTTTTCTTATGAAGAAAAGTCTTTCTCACAGATTCTATAGAAATAGATATATTATATATGAAATGATATATGAACTCGAGATAGTTACCTTTGAGAAAATTCAAATAAGAGCGTTAGTATTAATGTCGATGCCTTCTTCTTCAGAAGGTAGGAGAAAAGATAAAACTAAAAACAAAGGATTCAATTGAATTATTAATCCAAATTCAAGTTTTAAACTCATGTAATTAACCTCTTTTCTTGTTATTAACTCCAGAAAAAATGGAAGATCAAAAGAATTGACTGTTGAGCCGTATGAGTCAGGAAACTCTCAAGTACGGTTCTAAGGGAAGGATTTTACTCCCCTATTCCGACCGCGGAGAACAGGCCATTCGACAGGGAGATTCTGAAATTGGAGAATCTTGGTTTGATCAAGCTGCTGAATATTGGAAACAAGCTATAGCCCTTACCCCTGGTAATTATATTGAGGCACAGAATTGGTTGAAGATCACAGGGCGTTTTGAATAAGAACAGTCTTTTTATTATTTTCTTTTTTTTATTCTAATTCAAATATTATTGTCTATATTTTATTCTCTAATAGAGAATAAAATATATAGAAAATCCATTATATATATTGAATTTTTGATAGTTTATTGTCCCCATCAATCAAATAAAAGGGTCCGTTGAGCGCCTCACTGCTATGTCATAATGGATCCGAACACTTGCCCCGGATTCACTTCCGGATCCTAATTGTTCTAGTGAATAACTCAAGAAAATATGGAATAGATGGGAGATAGAAGAGAAAGATATTCAATATAAACATTTCTCATAAGTTCACGAATTATGTTTTATGTTGGCGGGTCTCTTTGTATGTGTTGTCCGGAAAGAGGAGGACTCAATGATTATTCGTTCGCCGGAACCAAAAGTCAAAATTTTGGTAGATAGGGATCCCATAAAAACTTCTTTCGAGCAATGGGCAAAACCTGGTCATTTCTCAAGAACAATAGCTAAGGGACCTGATACTACTACTTGGATCTGGAACCTACATGCTGATGCTCATGATTTCGATAGCCATACTAGTGATTTAGAGGAGATTTCCCGAAAAGTATTTAGTGCTCATTTCGGTCAACTCTCCATTATCTTTCTTTGGCTGAGTGGCATGTATTTCCATGGTGCTCGTTTTTCAAATTATGAAGCATGGCTAAATGATCCTACTCACATTCGACCTAGTGCCCAGGTGGTTTGGCCAATAGTAGGCCAAGAAATATTGAATGGTGATGTAGGGGGAGGTTTCCGGGGAATACAAATAACCTCCGGTTTTTTTCAGATTTGGCGAGCATCTGGAATAACTAGTGAATTACAACTCTATTGTACTGCAATCGGTGCGTTGGTCTTTGCAGCCTTAATGCTTTTTGCTGGTTGGTTCATTATCACAAAGCTGCTCCAAAATTGGCTTGGTTTCAAGATGTAGAATCCATGTTGAATCACCATTTGGCAGGTCTACTAGGACTTGGTCTCTTTCTTGGGCGGGCATCAAGTACATGTATCTTTACCAATTAACCAATTTCTAAATGCTGGAGTAGATCCCAAAGAGATCCCACTTCCTCATGAATTTATCTTGAATCGGGATCTTTTGGCTCAACTTTATCCAAGTTTTGCTGAGGGAGCAACCCCATTTTTTACCTTGAATTGGTCAAAATATGCGGACTTTCTTACTTTTCGTGGAGGATTAGACCCACTAACTGGTGGTCTATGGCTTACTGATATTGCACATCATCATTTAGCTATTGCAATTCTTTTTCTCATTGCGGGTCATATGTATAGAACTAACTGGGGTATTGGTCATGGTATAAAAGATATTTTAGAAGCCCATAAAGGTCCATTTACAGGCCAGGGTCATAAAGGGCTATATGAGATCCTAACAACGTCATGGCATGCTCAATTATCTATTAACCTAGCTATGTTAGGCTCTTTGACCATTATTGTAGCTCACCATATGTATGCTATGCCTCCTTATCCATACCTAGCTACTGATTATGGTACACAACTGTCATTGTTCACACATCACATGTGGATTGGGGGCTTTCTCATAGTTGGTGCTGCTGCACATGCAGCCATTTTTATGGTAAGAGACTATGATCCAACTACTCGATACAACGATCTATTAGATCGTGTTCTTAGACATCGTGATGCAATCATATCACATCTCAACTGGGTGTGTATATTTTTAGGTTTTCACAGTTTTGGGTTGTATATTCATAATGATACCATGAGTGCTTTAGGGCGCCCTCAAGATATGTTTTCAGATACCGCTATACAATTACAACCTGTCTTTGCTCAATGGATACAAAATACCCATGCTTTAGCACCTGGCACAACAGCCCCTGGTGCAACAACAAGCACCAGTTTGACTTGGGGCGGTGGTGATTTAGTGGCAGTGGGCGGCAAAGTAGCTTTGTTACCTATTCCATTAGGAACCGCAGATTTTTTGGTACATCATATTCATGCATTTACAATTCATGTGACGGTATTGATACTCCTAAAAGGTGTTCTATTTGCTCGTAGCTCACGCTTGATACCGGATAAAGCAAATCTTGGTTTTCGGTTCCCTTGTGATGGCCCGGGAAGAGGGGGGACATGCCAAGTATCCGCTTGGGATCATGTCTTCCTAGGATTATTTTGGATGTACAATGCAATTTCTGTAGTAATATTCCATTTCAGTTGGAAAATGCAATCAGATGTTTGGGGAAGTATAAATGATCAAGGAGTAATAACTCATATCACAGGAGGAAACTTTGCGCAGAGTTCGATTACCATTAATGGGTGGCTTCGCGATTTCTTATGGGCGCAGGCATCCCAGGTAATTCAGTCTTATGGTTCCTCATTATCTGCATATGGTCTTTTTTTCTTAGGCGCCCATTTTGTATGGGCTTTTAGTTTAATGTTTCTATTCAGCGGGCGTGGTTATTGGCAAGAACTTATTGAATCCATCGTTTGGGCTCATAATAAATTAAAAGTTGCTCCTGCTACTCAGCCTAGAGCCTTAAGCATTGTACAGGGACGTGCTGTAGGAGTAACACATTACCTTCTGGGTGGAATTGCCACAACGTGGGCATTCTTCTTAGCAAGAATTATTGCAGTAGGATAATGGCTAGGAGGATT
>CAWUDS030007260.1:0-23598 GCA_963859935.3 Lathyrus sativus
TAGAATAATTCATATCACATGAAACACAAATAGGGAAGTACTAGAACTGATACGACGGAAATTTAAAGTATAAACAACCTTAAAGAATCTGACAACTTAAAGTCTAAAGGTAGAAACTAACTGAAGTCTCTTTTTAAAACTTGCAGTAAAAATTTCTTCTGAAATCTATCTTGAAAAAATGTTATCTTTCCAAACCACCCGCCTTGCAAGTACACTTTTAGTTCCAAGCTTTTATGTATTAGCAGGAAGAACATCAAAGGCAAATTAAATGGTATATAATTATAGTCATGATTATAATTATGCTGAATTAGAATAATTCATATCACATGAAACACAAAAAGGGAAGTACTAGAATTGATACGACATAAATTTAAAGTATAAACAACCCTAAAGAATCTGACAACTTAGATAGACAATTTATAGATCAAGTTATTCATAACTAAAATCTTTTCAATGCAATTGTAAGAATATTTGGAACACATTTATCAATAAGACGCTTCCATGCTTTTACATAGTCCTGACACCTGCCAAACAGCAGGAAACACACTTTGATTACCCAATGAGAACATAATCTTTAGCCTTTATATTTTAATATTTTTTTGAAAGCATCTCATTTACACAAATATATCATTTTATTTTAAATACTTAAATCATTTTCTACGCTTGGATCTTTTAATTTATTAATTATTCAAATTTTACTTATATTTTAAATTAATCTATGTAATATGGAGAAAAAAAGTGATTATAATCTGTATAAGTACAACATTTATAATTTCTTTATATAAACACAAAATAATTGGATCGTTTATCATATATAAGTACATCATGTATATTTTCATTGGCACACAGAAATCTACCTTTGAGTCATCAATCTTATACCAATTTCCCTAGAAATCCTTGTGGTAGCAAATGTAATGACAAAAAATTGAAAATTAAAGGAAAGACTGATGGATTCGTCTCTAAAATCCATCTCAGATATCAAAATTTTGATTTTGGTCTCAAATTGATATTTTCTGTCTCAATTTCTGTCACTATTCGAGATTGAAAATTATTCGTCTCTAAATTCTGTCACTATTTCATATTTTTCTAGTAGTGCATTGGACGCCAAAGTTCATTTAATTTTTTACTATGTGCTTTTTAAATGATTCCCAACCGTCTATTGAGAAATGTATAATTCATGCATAAATAAAGAGTTGAAAAGGTGGTACCCATCTGATTAAAAGTTGGTCGTCCTATAATTATATTGTGTGAATAAGGGGCATCAATAACTAAATACCTAACATTTATCTATTTGGCCGAATCTTGTTCTCCAATAGTGATCATCAAGGGGATATGTCGCAGTCGGTTTTTGTGGCTGAAGATCACTACCGCTCCTGGTGCTACTTTATGATTTTTATATTTATCCTATGAAGCTTAAAAGGAAGGGAAATATATCTTAAACTAACCCTGCGCGCAAGTATTTTCCCTACAAATGCGAAGAGATCTGAAATCAGGAGTTGGTTATACAAAGGAAAGCTATTAAAAATTTTAACATAAATCTTTCACAAACATAATACATGGTCTTGGACATATGCAATAAAAAAACCAACTATTCATATTTAGTTATTACAAAACAAACAATATATATACTATGTACTTGTAATCTGAACATAAAATCTAAAGGTAGAAACTACTGAAGTCTCTCTTTAAAACTTGCAGTAAAAATTTCTTCTAAAATCTATCTTAAAAAAATGCTGCTCTCTTGTTTATCTTTCCAAACCTCCCGCCTTACAAGTATACTTCTAGTTCTAAGCTTTTATGTATTAGCAGGAAGAATATGAAAGGCAAATTAAACGATATATAATTATAGTCATGATTATAATTATGTTTAATTAGAATAATTCATATCACATGAAATACAAAGAGGGAAGTACTAGAATTGATACGACGGAAATTTAAATTACTAATAATTTCAATAACTAATCTTTGTCCATCAAATCAAATATATTTAAAAAAAATCATAAAATTGAAGTTCAACACGACATATTATAATATTATAGATTCTATGACAACTATCATTAATTAGATTAAATTAAAACCAAAGAAATCATTAACTCAAAATTAAGAGGTTGGGCTACAGATATATGTTGTGTTTATAATAACTAACCAAAGCACTTAACAAGCATAAACACAAAACTAACACATAAATGAATTATACTAACACATATCACATACAATATGTGGTTATAGAAAAAATATCATTGGGTTATTAGTACAACATATATAATTTCTTTATATAAACACACAAAAATTGGGTCGTTTATCATATATAAGTACATCATGTATATTTTCATTAGCGGGGAAATCCTTGTGGTAGCAAATGTAATGATTAAAATATGAAAATTAAAGTAAATACGGATGGATCCGTCTCTAAAATCCATCTTAGATATCAAAATTTGGATTTTGGTCTCAAATTGATATTTTCTGTCTCAATTTCTGTCACTATTCGAGATTGAAAATTATCCATCTCTAAATTCTGTCACTATTTCATATTTCTCTAGTAGTGCATTGGACGCCAAAATTCATTTAATTTTTAATATGTGTTTTTTAAATGACTCTCAACCGTCCATTGGGGAATGTGTACTTCATGCATAAATAAAGAGTTGAAAAGGTGGTGCCCAACCGATTAAAAGTTGGTCGTCCTATAATCACCATTCACATATTTCTTGAGGTGTACCTTCTGTAATAGTCTCTCAATATCCTTTTTGAGCTAGAAGCAATCTTTAATGTGGTGTCCCTTCACTCTATGAAAATTACACCAACTTCTTGATTCATAACCCATCACATACGCCTTAGGAGCAGGCGGCATAGAGATGTTGTGAAGATGGAAAAACTTGCGCCAGATCTGCTCATGAAGAATATTCAGGGTCCTGAAATTTTCTATCGACTTACCTACCTTTTTTAATGCAATATTGTATTTTATGGGAAAGTTTTAATTGCTCTTTCTCTGGTGATGTGAGCCTTTAAAATTAGGGATGCTCTCGTTGACATCATGCACCTTCGTTTTTATATTGCTCTCCTCGCCCTTTGTGTAGCACTCTGCTTTTGTGGCCACATCTTTCAACGAAAATTTTGGCTTTTTGGAGAGGAACTATGTTAAAGTGTTTCGCCTTGAGTCTAATTTAGAATGCCCCCACAAACATCTCTCGATTTGGTGGGATAAACTTATTGGTGGTTTCTTTAAAGCGGGAGAGATAGTCCCGCAGTGACTTTGATGGACCTTATCGTATGTTAAACAAGCTTGTGGTGGTCATTTTCCTGAGGTGGCTGGAGGCGAACTGGTGTACTAGCTTCTTTACTAGTTCCTAGAACCTACTGATGGAGGCACGAGGTAAATCCTTAAATGATTGAAGGGTGACGTCTTGTAAGTGACAAATATCAACTTGTACTTCAAGGAGTCAGGAACCCCTATGATGGTCATCTGTGTATTGATGGAGGCGAAGTGCTCGTAGAGATTGTTACGGCCATCAAACTCTAACAAGGATATAGGGTTTGAAGCCCTCCTAGATGGATGCCTCCATATCTCACGTGAGAGTGGACAGGGGTCTAACAGTTTCATTTCCTCCAGAGGATTTGACTCCTATTTGCGCTTTCTGACGTTGTAGATGTCATCATCTAATGTTTGGTTATGGTTGTGTAACTTATCTATGACGACACACATCTCCGCTAGGGCGTCGGCATAACCGTTATCACCGGTACCTTTTGGCATAAATGTTGAAGCTCTCTTGTTAACCGTGGTTGAAAGTGGCTAGTCGTAGAAATCAAAGGTATTATCGTACATGGTGATGGTGATGAAGATGGTATGGCCCATGTTACTTTTACTTGGGTCCCACGAAGGCGCCACTGTACTGGTCAAAAGGTACATGTGCAAGTGCTAATCTTGTAAGGACAGGGGACTCGGATGCCATAGTAGGTATGTTACAAGGTATGGTGGTTAGTGATTGCCAATGACGGTGAGAAGGCTTGTATGATGGTATTTTACGGTGGTTTTAGATGTTCTACTCATGTGAGGTGAGAGGCTTTGTGATTGATTATGCTTAGAGGCAAGTGTAGGAGGGGTGTGATCAGTATGAGTTATTATATGTCATGTCCTCTATGAGGGAGGTATATTTTTATATGTGTTTTCGAGAGTGATGATAGACTAAGTCTCGATTGACCAATGGATTTACACACATCATGAGCGTCCAGGGTGAATTCTTAAGTCACCGTCTAGGCATTACCGTTCTTAGGCAACAATGTCCTAACTTATGACACTTACATATATTCCACTAGAAATTGAAACCTAAAGAAAATTGGCTCCATTCATAAATGAAAAAGTGTTTTCTATTTCTATTATCCCCATAGTACAAATCTCTTCAATATGTACTTTCCAAAAAATGAAAAGATATCCTGACACCATTTTTTAACACTCTTCCAAAAAAATGCATAATTTTTACTGTTAAAATACAAGAGTCTATGAGACATTTGAATAAAGTGTGTGTTTTGAAAAGCACTACGGAGACATTATTATATATAGATAGATTACAACTAATTACAAGATATAATTCAAGAACCCAAGATTGAACATTCAGTTGTTAAATCCACATCAATCGTCAAGTTACAATTTCATACAAAATTACAGATTTATGTTAAGTTATAAAATTCCATATTCAAAACCAGTCAATTTTTCATTCCGTTTCAATCCCACCTCAATTATAATTCAAGAATCTCAAGTTTTTAGTTTCAAATTCAAAAAGTTTAAGTTTCTAATTCAAGCTTCAAGTCAAACTCATTTGTTTTTATCTTATTCAAATCAAGTGTCAAAATTCAAAGTTTCAATACATTTCCATTCTTAAAATTCAAGTTAAGTTTTCAAGTTCAAATCTCAATTCTAATCTATTCCAATTCTATTCCCATTCAGATTCATTCAAACTTATTTTAAGTTCAAATTCCATCGAAATCCAAATCCAATTTCCAATTTTCAAATTTTACCATTTCAAGTTTCATTTTATGTCATATTTTGTTTAAATTACAAACTTCACAATAACTTCAAATTCTAGGCATTTTTCAAACACATAGTCATGTCCAAAGTTATACCATAGATCCCATTACATTTTTGTTACAAGCACAATCGAAAAGGGGAGCATTAGCAAGGCACTTTTCTTGGCTGCAAGTTTTTTCCTCAATCTTATGGTGCTACTAGTACCAAGGTGCTGCTATATTACCATCCCATTGGCATGCTACAATGCAGCCCCCACCTCAATGATACTTCAGCCACAAACCGCAAGCTACAAAACCTGCCATCAGCTGTAAATTACAAAGCCTTTTCCATAACAACTTGTACGAAAATAAAACGAAGCCCTTCACGAAAATGAATCAAAACTAACGGCTTGCCATGACCCCACCTTATCTCGTCCCATAAAGCTTATTCCCCCGGCCGACATAACCTGTAAAGGTGCAGCTCTCACAGTCTACTACTATTGCTCCAGCTATCCATAGCCATTCACACACTTTCCAACATCATCCAAAAAGGCAAATCAATGAGCCAAAATCTGCGCAAATTTTTACCAACGTACAACCATTACCTACGATAAATTGCAAAGATGTAAGAAGACGCATTCAAATTCAAAAAATGAAGAAAACTAGTTTTGGATTCAAATAGAAGGGGAACTGAACAGAGAAGAGAGGGGAGGGGTAACAAGGAAACATTGAAAATTCTAATGGAATTTCTAACCAAAAACCTTTTGCAAAATGGTAAAATGTCTGCTACAATTTGCAGAAACCGAACCACCAAACACTACCTTACATCTTCTTTCTCAATATAAAATCATAAATACAAAACTACTATCCACATTTCTGAAGAAAAAGAAAATGAAAACTGGTCAGAGTTCAAAGTGTTGTGGACCTTATTCCTATAACCTGTGCAAGGACTGTGATTGTAGGACACTTAATCATAACTCTTCTAAATAATGTTCAAATTGCCCCCACAGTTCTGTTAGGCATTTTTGTTGGTGGATCAAAAATATTGCCACACCAATTCAATCATATGGATATGGTGATGGGGGGATAAGAGCTATGATATTGCTCAAAAACAAAATTTTAAAGAGCATAGTGTTAAGGTGAACCAAAGTTGGCAGAGCTGCTAATCTGGCATTTCCTCCTAGGATCATATCATTGAGGAAGGATAGCCTAGATACAAAAGAACAAGACTATTATGAATCATTATACAATGTGGCATTTGTCATGATATAGTTGAAGATCTTGTGGTTACCTCTTGTGAACATACTTTTTGCAACATACTTTTTGCAAGGGATGCTTGATAGATTTCTCTGCTTCCTTAGGTCAAGTATCATGCCCCTCATGCTCTAAGTTACTCATTATTGATTTGACTTCCAACAAGGATGTTGTGGTTCATAAAACAACAATTAAGGGGTTCAGACCTTCTAGCATTTTAAATAAAATTCAGATTGAGAACTTTCAAACACCAACAGTTTATTCAAACCAAAAGCAAACAATTCCAAATTCTCATCTTAAATCATATCAAGAACCACTAATTAGAATCTAATTCATAAAACAGAACCAATTCATTTCAAGCATATAACTTCAATTATTAGCTTCTAAATAGCATTCATGGGATACTCATACCTTTTCCTAAACCACAACTTTCTTTCACAACACGATTGATGTTTCTTTTAGCAAGGAATTTTTATATCAGGAAGAATGAAGATACAACTACCAGGGAAGAGCTTGAATAAGCTGATTATCAGGAAGAATAAAGATCCAACTACCAGAAAAGAGCATGAATAAGCTGATTATGGTGCAGAAGATGGCTTGACCGATGATGCTCAGCTGCGTCTTCAACCTCATTTCCCCGTAATTATGAACTTGTCAAACAAGATACAACCCATTTAGGACAGAAGGGAAAATCGAGTGGGGACCATATGTGGCATCAATACAGACAAAATTTCAAAAAGAAAACAATGTCAGAGTCTGTACTATTACGCGTCTCCCACCCAAGCAACCACTCACCAACGGATTTCTTTTATCCTAACCCTAATTTTGAGGATATATATATATATATATATATATATATATATATATATATATATATATATATATATATATATATATATATATATATATATATATATATATATATATATATATATATATATATATATATATATATATATATATATATATATATATATATATATATATATATATATATATATATATATATATATATATATATATATATATATATATATATATATATATATATATATATATATATATATATATATATATATATATATATATATATATATATATATATATATATATATATATATATATATATATATATATATATATATATATATATATATATATATATCATATTGTTCATCATCAGAAAGGAGAGGACGAAAACCCTAAGTTTTCTACACGGTAAAAAAACCTAGGCAAGAAAAAAACGAGAAGAAAAAGAGAAGGCTTATCTGAAGAAAATTTTGAGGGGAGCTTCATCTCAATCCAGACTGGTAGACTCTTCCTGCCTTCCCTTGAAATAAAATCCCTTTTGTTGTTTGTATACATGGTCCCTTTTAAGGGTTTATTTGGAGAAGGTAGAGTTCAGATTTGAACTCGTTGGTTGTTTTTACCTAGGGTTTAGGGTTAGTTAGAGGAGAGGCAACAGATTCCTGTCGGAGAAGGTGGTGTTTTCTGTAACACCCCAAATTTTGATTAGAATATTTAAATTAATTTATTTAATTGAGAATATTCGTATTTTGATGATTTTGGGTGGTTTGGTGGAATGTGGAGAATTATGCATATTTGGGTTATTTATTTTGAATAAAAGTAGATAATATGGATATATTAATATTATTATGAATTAAAATAAATATAAGTTGGATAAGGGAAATTTGGATAATTAAGAGGAGTAAGTGGGGGTATTATGGGAAAAGCCCAATTTTGAGGCCCAAGACTAGGTTTGACAAAATAGAATTCTGAAGGTTTTGAGATTCATTTTGTTAACCATGAAAAGAACGGAGGCCAAAGCTCTGAGGAGGGAGAATTGGAGGAAAAAGCTTTGGAAGATTCCCGGAGACAATCGTGAAAGCTTTGAATCGGCTAAGGTATGTGGAGTATAGCTTTTCATGATTTTTCATGTATGCCTTACGATGTGTGTATGGTTGATTTAAGATTTAATGGATTTTGGGTTGATTGTGGGAAAATAGGGAAATTGATGGTGAGACCCCGATGGTTTGGTTAGTGGTAAGCATCACTGAATATTTGATATGAGAATTGGGAAACCTTATGCCATTGTGGCCAAAACCTTGAATTGTTATATGTCTGACAATAAGGGATTGAAATATTTGATATGAGGAATTATGATGCCTTCCGAGCAATTGTAGGAAATTGTGTCTTTGTGGCCGAAACCTTAGATTATTATATGTCTGACCATAAGGGATAGAAATATTTGATATGAGGAATTATGATGCCTTCCGAGAAATTGTAGGGAAATTGTGCCTTTGTGGCCGAAACCTTAGATTATTATATGTCTGACCATAAGGGATAGGAATATTTGATATGAGGAATTATGGTGCCTTCGGAGCAATTGTAGGGAAATTGTTATTTAGGACATAGTATGTTACGGGATTGGCCTAATAAACCGTAGGTTTTGTACCTTTATCGCTGTAAGACCTTAGGGATGATATAGGGATGTTTTGGGGGCATTGGGGAAGTAAATCGTGTGGACTTTTGGGTTGATTTAGGTTCCGGAGCGTAACAGCATTTTACAGTCCGTCACGATTGTTCATGTTTTCGGTCGAAATCGTTTTGGACATAACTTTTGATCCGTAAGTCCGTTTTGACCCCCGTTTGAAGCGTTGGAAAGATAATGAACAAAGCTATAACATAATATGGATAAGGGAATTAGTTTCCCAATATTTTTATATCTAATTAAGTTTGAGAATTCAATTGTGTATATGTTATATTAATTAATCATGTTCTAGTTCAAGGATGTCTTGATGTTTTGATGTTGCGATTTTTCTGATGAATTACCATGGGGATGACTGTAATAATATATGATGATATGATGAATTAAACATGAGTATGACTGTGAGCACCATGTGATTTGTATTTGATTATATGATGATTTCTATGATGTGTGAAAATGATTATTATGATGTATTAGGATGACATGATGTATGATGATTATTATGATGAGCCTTGATGAAATGATGTATGATGATGATTATGATGGATTATGTGATAACATGAGATACGATGATTTATGTGATGATGATGATTATTATGATGAGCTATAATGACATGATGTATGAAAATAATTATTATGATGAGTTATGATGACATGATGTACGATAATGATTATGATAATGAGCTATGATGTTTGATGATGATGAATATGATGAATGATGATGCACCTATGATGTTATTATGAGGATGATTTGTGACGTGTGCATCATGCATTCATGTGCATCCGGACTTCGGTTAAGAACCTCGATTACTTTGGCTTCAATCCCACTGTGCGGATGTGAAGTATTTTGATGTGCTCCGGTTCTCAAGTAGAATCGATCCTATTAATGGGGATCTATGGAGGGTTGATGGCTCAATGTCCATCGCGCTGTGATGATTGGTACCACATGCATTGAGTCTATGTTGCTTTTGCATTTATGAGCCTTTTTGTATAAATTATGATGTTGTGGCCTTCGAGGCCTATTGCAGGATATGAATGTGTTGAATATGATTATGATGCCGTTTATGCATTAATTGTTATACATTGATTATTATGAATTTTTTTACTCACCCTGCCTGTTTGAATGTTACCTCCACGTGGGTAACATGCGGATGACCAAGTTTAGCTGTGGATGTCGTCGAGGAGTTATTTTTGAAATTTTAGAGTCATTAGCCTTTATGGTTAACTTAGAGAATCTTGCTCTGATATGTAACATCGGGTTGGGTTCTTTGAGTTAAACTTTATACTGTTGAGTTATTTTGCTAACTTTCCCTTATGAGGAAAAGCCTTGATTTATGCTTTGGGGAAAACCCGTAGTTACGGAGTATTGACCTATTTTGATGAAATTGTGAAATGTACGCCCTTTCGGTGGCTTTTTATTGAGGTTTATTTATTTACTCTGAAATCCGTGTAATTTTGCCTTAATAATCGTGGGGTAGAAAAGGGTGTTACATTAGTGGTATCAGAGCAGGTCGGTCCGTCCGGCCAAGTTGTCTAATGTTGTTTGTTCCCGTATATGCGACATGTGTGTAAAAACACTGTCGATATACGTTTGTTTTCTAACATTTGTCTGCAGAAGAGGGAATGAATCAAGTGGGGAGAAGCTTGTGCTTTTCCAGGATGCTTCAAATGTGGAGTGGTGGCTCAGTGTGTCGATGAACGCTCTTATGGTTTGGTAAAGATGGTTTATGCCCCATCGTGATTTTTGACTGTCTATTGACAACTTGAGGAACTGATCACCCTTAATCTCTTGTTGATGGTGGACGGAGTCATGTTGGATGGGATAGACGTGTCTTGCAAGCTTAGATGGCGTGAATAGTGAATTGCTTTGAGTTAAGCTAAGTGCTTACAGATTGTTTTGATAAGTCGGTGTAGGATGGTGCTGAGATGTTTATTTGTATGGAAACTTTAAGTGTTAATGAAAGTGGGAAAGTTGGTGGTTTACCAATTAATTGTGATTGCCCGGAAGTTTTTCCTAATGAGATAAGTGATTTACCGCCGGAACGCGAAGTGGAGTTGCAATCGACTTAGTCCTGGAACTAGTTCGATATTGATGTCTCCATATCGTATGCCTGCATTGGGATTGAAAGAGTTGAAGAGGCAACTTGAAGATTTGCTTGAGAAGGTTCTGTGAGGCTTTGGGTGGATTATAGATAAGTGAACAAGGTGACTATCGAGAATAAGTGTTCACTTCCTAGGATTGACGATTTGATGGATCAGTTGGTTGTTGCAAGTGTGTCCAATAAGATAAATTTGAGAACTGGGTATCATCAGATTCGTGTGAATGCTGAAGATATTCAGGAGACTACTTTTAAAAAAAGTATGGACATTATGAGTATTTCGTGATGCCATTTGGTGTGACTAATGCACCATGTGGGTTTATAGAATATGAACAGGATTTTCCATACTTATTTGGGCAAGTTTATGATTGATATGGCGAAGGTTGGAGCTGTATAGCAATGGGAAGCTCCAAAAACCTGTATTTGAGATTAAAAGTTTTATTGGGTTGGCACATTGTTATTGGAATTCATTGAAGGATTTTTCTAAGTCATCTTTGTCATTGAAGCAGTGGACTAGGAAGGTTCAAGCTTTTGCTTTGGGATGCAAAGTATGAAGAAAAGTTTCAAGAGCTTTTGAGAAGACTGACTACAGCTTAGGTTTGATTTTGCCGAATTCGACTGAACCATTATGGTACATTGTGATGCTTCGTTGATGAGATTGGGAGGTGTGCTAATGCAACATCAGCAAGTTTAACTTATGCTTTAAGGCAACTTAAATTGCATAAAAGGAATTATCTTACACATGATTTAGAGTTGGTTGGTGTTGTGTTTGGGTCGAAGCTTTGGAGGTATTATTTATTTGGTTTGAGATTTGAGATGTTTAATGATCTTAAAAGTTTAAAGTATTTGTTTGATTAGAAAGATTTGAATATGAGGCAGAGGAGAATGATTGGGACTTCTAAGGGATTATGATTTTGAATTGAATTACCATTCGGGTAAAGCAAGCATGGTAGACGATGTATTGATTTGGAATCGAGTTATCGTCGGGTAAGGCTAGTGTTGCAGCTGAGGCGTTGAGTAGGAAATCTTTGCATATACCGATGATGATGGTAAAAGAGTTAGGACTAATTGAGCAATTTCGGGATATGAGTTTGGTTGTGAAGAGACTTCTTATGGAGTTAAGCTTGGTATGTTGGAGCCTACTAGTAAAACTCTTGATGAGATTCGAAAAGGTGAGAAACCTGATTCGAGTTGGTAGATCGGTTGAATTTGATGAAGGAAAGTCGAAGAGCTGATTTTTGGATTAATGGAAATGGTATCATGAGATGTCGTGATAGAGTTTGTGTTCCGGATGGTGTGAGTTAGATAAGAGTATTCTTGAGGAAGGACATTTAAGTGGATTGAGTATCCATACCAGGATTTGATGGAATTGTTTTGGTGGCCAAAGATGAAGAAAAAAGTGGTTGAGTTTGTATATGATGGTTAGACTTGGCAAAAGTCGAAGATTGAACATAAGAGACCGTTGGGTCTGATGCAACCGTTGTATATTCCAGAGTGAAAATGAGATAGTATTTCCATGGATTTTGTGTCGGGTTTGCCGAAGACTGGAAAGTGGATATGATTCAGTTGGGTAATTATGGATAGATTGACTAGATCAGCTTATTTCTTACCAATGAGGATTAATCGTTCTATGTTGAGGCTAGCCGAGATGTATATGGAGGAAGTTGTGAAGTTGTATGAGATACCGTCGAGTATCGTGTCTGTTAGAGATCTGAGATCTTTATCAAAGTTTTGGGAGAGTTCACAGACGCTTTAGGTACCATGTTAAGATTAAGTTCTTCCTATCATCCGCAGACAGATGGACAGACAGAGAGGACTATCCAGTCTTTAGAAGGTTTGTTGAGAGCTTGTGTGTTGGATCAAGGTGGATCGTGGGATAGTCATTTGTCATTTATTGAGTTTACCTATAACAACAGTTACTGTTCTAGTATTGGAAGGACACTGTATGAGGAGTTGTATGGCAAGAGATGTAGGGTTCCTTTGTGTTGGTATGAATCAGGCGAGAGTGTTGTACTCGGACCTGAGATTTTGCAAGAGACGACTGAAAAGATCAAGAGGATCCAAGAAAAGATGAAAGTTTCACAGATTCGTCAGAAGAGTTACCATGATAAGAGGGAGGAAAACACTTGAGTTCCAAGAGGGAGATCACGTGTTGTTGAGAGTTACGTCGGTAACTGGTGTTGGTCGAGCTTCGAAGTCGCAGAAGCTCACATCGTGTTTTGTTGGTCTGTATCAGAGTGGCGCAGCGGAAGCGTGGGAGAAGTAGCATGTTAGACTATTTTACCGCTGTCACTTGCGAATTTGCATGATGTGTTGAGGAGGCACATTCCCAATCTGGTGCATGTGATTCAGATGGATGATGTACAAGCGATGGATGATTTGACTGTTGAGGCATTGCTAGTTCAGATTGATGGATGAAAAGTGCAGCAATTGTAAGGTAGAGAGATTTCCTTGGTAAATGTAGTTTTGGGAGGACCAGCTAGAGAAAGTTGGATTTGGGGGCGTGAGGATCAGTTGAGGGAGTCGTATCCGACTCTGTTTCTTTGAGGTAATTTTCGAGGGCGAAAATTCTTTTAAGTGGGGGAGAGTTGTAACACCCTAAATTTTGATTAGAATATTTAAATTTATTTATTTAATTGAGAATATTCATATTTTGATGATTTTGGGTGGTTTGGTGGAATATGGAGAATTATGCATATTTGGGTTATTTATTTTGAATAATAGTATATAATATGGATATATTAATATTATTATGAATTAAAATAAATATAAGTTGGATAAGGGCAATTTGGATAATTAAGAGGAGTAAGTGAGGCTATTATGGGGAAAGCTCAATTGTGAGGCCCAAGACTAGGTTTGACAAAATAGAATTCTGAAGGTTTTGAGATTCATTTTGTTAACCGTGAAAAGAATGGAGGCCAGAGCTCTGAGGAGGGAGAATTGGAGGCAAATGATTTGGAAGATTCCCGGAGACAATCGTGAAAGCTTTGAATCGGCTAAGTTATGGGGAGTATAACTTTTCATGATTTTTCATGTATGCCTTTCGATATGTGTATGGTTGATTTAAAATTTAAGGGATTTTAGGTTGATTGTGGGAAAATAGGGAAATTGATGGTGAGACCCCGATGGTTTGGTTAGTGGTAAGTATCACTGAATATTTAATATGAGAATTGGGAAACCGTAGGCCTTTTGTGGCCAAAATCTTGAATTATTATATGTCTGACCATAAGGGATAGAAATATTTGATATGAGGAATTATGATGCCTTCCGAGCAATTGTAGGGAAATTGTGCCTTCGTGGCTGAAACCTTAGATTATTATATGTCTGACCATAAGGGATAGAAATACTTGATATGAGGAATTATGATGCCTTTCGAACAATTGTAGGGAAATTCTGCCTTCGTGGCCAAAATCTTAGACTATTATATGTCTGACCATAAGGGATATGAATATTTGATATGATGAATTATGATGCCTTCAGAGCAATTGTAGGGAAATTGTGATTTAGGACATAATATGTTACGGGATTGGTCTAATAAACCGTAGGTTTTGTGCCTTTATGGCTGTAAGACCTTAGGGATGATTTAGGGATATTTTTGAGGCATTGGGAAAGTGAATCGTGTGTACTTTTAGGTTGATTTAGGTTCCGGAGCGTAACAGCGTTTTACAGTCCGTCACGACTGTTCATGTTTTCGGTCGAAATCGTTTTGGACGTAACTTTTGATCCGTAAGTCCGCTTTGACTCCCGTTCGAAACGTTGAAAAGATAATGAACAGAGCTATAACATAGTATGGTTAAGGGAATTGGTTTCCAAATATTTTTATATCTAATTATGTTTGAGAAGTCAATTGTGTATATGTTCTATTAATGAAATGTTCTGGTTCAAGGATGTCTTGATGTTTTGATGTTGCGATTTTTTTGATGAATTACCATGAGAATGACTGTGATAAGATGTCATAACATGATGAATTAAAGATGAGTATGACTGTGAGCGCCATGTGATTTGTATTTGATTATATGATGATTTCTATGATGTGTGAAGATGATTATTATGATGTATTACGATGACATGATGTATGATGATTATTATGATGAACCTTGATGACATGATGTATGATGATGATTATGATGGATTATGTGATTACATGAGATATGATGATTTATGTGATGATAATGATTATTATGATGAGCTATGATGACATGATGTATGAAGATAATTATATTGATGAGTTATGATGACATGATGTATGATGATGATTATGATAATGAGCTATGACGTTTGATGATGATGAATGATGATGCACCTATGATATTATTATGAGGATGAATTGTGACGTGTGCATCATGCATTCATGTGCATCCGAACTTCGGTTCAAGACCTCGATTACTTTGGATTCAATCCCACTGTGCGGATGTGAAGTATTTTGATGTGCTCCGGTTCTCAAGTAGAATCGATCCTATTGATGGGGATCTATGGAGGGTTTATGGCCTAGTGTCCATCACGCTGTAATGATTGGTACCACATGCATTCAGTCTATGTTGCATTTGCATTTATGAGCCTTTTTGTATAAATTATGATGTTGTGGCCTTCGAGGCTACTGCAGGATATGAATGTGTTGAATAGGATTATGATGCTGTTTATGCATTAATTGTTATACATTGATTATTATGAATTGTTTTATTCACCTTGCCTGTTTGAATGTTACCTCCACGTGGGTAACGTGCAGATGACCAAGTTTAGTTGTGGATGCCATCGAGGAGTTATTTTTGAAGTTTTAGAGTCATTAGCATTTATGGTTAACTTATAGGGTCTTGCTCTGATATATAACATCGGGTTGAGTTCTTTGAGTTAAACTTTATACTGTTGAGTCATTTTGCTAACTTTCCCTTATGAGGAAAAGCCTTGATTTATGCTTTGAGTTCCGCTGTTTTATGTTGTTTGTTGTATTTTGGGGGAAAACCCGTAGTTACGGAGTATTGACCTATTTTGATGACATTGAGAAATGTACGCACTTTTGGTGGCTTTTTATTGAGGTTTATTTATTTACTCTGAAATTCGTGTAATTTTGCCTTAATAATCGTGGGGTAGAAAAGGATGTTACATTTTCCACCGTATTTTGCTTTCTCTGACGGTTCGCGATGTACACCGATGAAGAGATGAGAGAGAGAAAGGTAGGGTTAATAGCGAGAGATGAAGTTGAGTGATACAAATGAATTTTTTTTTTTGGTACACATCATTTCCATTTTTACATACGTGTGTTTCTTTTCTGGTTGGATGGCAGCTGTAGACGGTGACAAATGTCAACGTTTTTGGCACACATCTTTGTTTTTGAACTTCACTTGTTGTTCCCCTACATATACATCCATGGGAACCTACTGTACACTCTAACCTTTGTGACCACTTGATTGTTTGACCAAGTCATATCATCCGATCTGACGGTCACAGTCATGGATGTGCATCAGGTCTCATGGACCTGCACCTTACTGAATCCACGTTAACTTGGGCCTATTTGCATTCTGCTATGTGCACCCTCCGTTTATATTTCTTGGGCCCATTTACCTTTTTTCTTCTTTTCTCTTTTTCTATCTCTTTTTATTTATTTATTTATTTATTATTTTTGTTAATTTCTATTTTATTTTATTTTATTTATTTATTCATAATAAAAAAATATTATTATTATTTATCTTAAACGTAATTAATTAAAATAATTAAATAGTTTATTAAATATCCATATTTAATTTAATTAATATTTTTTGCGTATGAGGCGGGATCTTCGATCGATTATCTTGACTATATTATTCCTCATATTGTGAGTTTAAGTCTTAATATTTTGAGCTTTGTATGTCGTTTATATTTTTTTAAACCATTTTTAAAGTAATTCTCGATTCAACGTCGAACCATTTTCACCCTTGTAAGTCGAGCGCTTTTGCCTTTCCATCGACCTTACCCTATATCATGAAGATCTCATTACCATCTAGTTCAAACCATTAACTTTTCCATACGCAAATTTAAATCTCAATCAAAATCGAGAATTTTCTCAAATTCAAATCAATTAACTTAATTATACTTAGATTATATTTCAATAAAAGATGAAAAGAGAGAGAATCGGATCTTCGATTCACTTTCCCAATTATTTGGGCCCGAGGAGCATTTCTTAAGCTCGAGCAATTGTCTTCTTTAAAATGTTTATGATTCAGTCAAACCTATTTTCTCAATTAATATAAGATGACAAAGAGAGAGAGAGAGAGGCAAGTCTTTGACTCACTCTTCCGATTACTTGGGCCCGAGGAGCCTTTCTTAAGCTTCGAGTAATCGTCACTCATAACATACTATATCTATATCAAACGTCTTTCATAATATAAGATGAGAGAGAGAGAGAGAGAGAGTCAAGTCTTTGACTCACTTTCCCGGTTACTTGGGCCTGAGGAGCCTTTCTTAAGCTTCAAGTAATCTTCATCTGATTTAAAGTACTTTAGCTATCTTCTATTGAAACTCTTTCCAAACCCGGCTTCTTTTCGAGATGGAAAAGAGAAAGAGTCAAGTCTTTGAATCATTATCCCGATTGCTTGGGCCTGTCGCACCTCGAAAATTCATTCGAAAACACGACCCTCGCGCTAAAGGCACGGAAATGCGGTTCAACAGAGTCGCCACCAAACTTTATTTATCCCGAATGAAAGACAGAGGAAACTATCGAGAAAACCTCTTAAAACGAAAGGAACACGGTCGTCGCAACCTGATGTTCCAGGTTCGGGAGTCGGTTACGCAAGGGGAATGTATTAGCACCCCTCACGTCTGTTGTACTCAACGGGAACCTCTTAATTCAGATTGTGATGAATGTTAGCTAAGCTTAGTTATTCTCTTCTCAATACTAAAAACTAAATGATACGATAAAGGGATAAAGACTCTAGGGGAAAGGGGATGGTTATAGGATAGGGTGATCACCAAGGATTGGGGCCCTTGTGTCTACGTATGCTCATTCGGACGAGAATGAGGAATCAGGGCGTCGTAGTTCGACTACAGGAAAGAATGAGGGAAACGGAAGATGGATGGAATTGTGAACGGAATGGAGGAGAAAGATAGAAGTGTGGAATAACAGGGAAAAATGGAAATGTGCTCGCCAAAATCATCACAATCTTGTGCCTACATATCTTACATTCGGACGAGAATGAAGAATCAGAGCAGTCGTAGTTCGTGGTAACAACCACGAAAAGAAACGGGATTGAATTGGAATTAAAGTGGTTACAAATGACGATTACTCGAAGCTTAAGAAAGACTCTTTGGGGCTAAGTAATCGGGAGAGTGAGTCAAAGACTTGACTATCTTTTTCATCTTGAAAGAAGTTGTGTTCGAAAGGTGAGGTTGGAATCGGATGACAATTACTCGAAGCTTAAGAAAGACTTCTCGGGCCCAAGTAATCGGGAGAGCGAGTCAAAGGATTGAATATCTCTCTTTTTCATCTTGAAAGAAGTTGAATTGAAAGGTCATTTGCATAATGCGTAGTTGGAAGATGGTCGAACGTTGTTGAATTGTTAATGTTATTTAGAGGCGTCAATTGCTCACACACGAGTAAGATAACTCACATCCAAACAACTGAAAGAGAGATTAAAGACTCAATCCCCCTCTTTACACCTTGAAAAGAATTAAATAGTTGTTAATTGATTTATAGTTTGTTATGAAAAAATCCGCTTGACGTTGCATCAAGGGTTTGACTTATTGTCGCATGCAAAACGTGTTGGAATGGAAATGTTTTGAGAAATGGCTCGACGACGAGTCGAGGGTTTGGATTGAAAACAGAACCGGCTTGACTATGCATCAAGGGTTAGGTTGTGAGAAACGATACTAGTCCCTGAGGGTGCTCGCAATATCGAAACCACGATGAAGTGTGTGCAATAGGTTGATGGCAAATGCGGACGAGCACTCGACTTACGGGGGTAGTTTGAAAATGGCTCGATGGCGAATGGAGAATTAGTTTGAAAATAGTTTGATCTACTCTAGTCCCTATGGGTGCTCCTAGAGGATAAACCAATAATCAAAGAAGTATGAAACATACATAGAAATAGGAGAGAGGTACATGTAAGTTACACGGGATTGCACGAAATAAAGGAGTTTCATTGTGAGGTAGCCCAAGAAAACACCATGTGTGTATAATGTGTCCTAAACTAAGCCTTGAGCTAAAGTCGGACACAACTCCATGTTAAGGATCCTGCAAATGACCAATGATCCAACAGTCCACCAATTTAGGCTTTTAGCATTTTGATAATTTATTAAGTGTTTTCGAATATGGGTGAATAAGAATGAATAATATAAATATGAATATGGAAATATGAATAATATACAATAATATCCACAATAATATTTGACTGAATTTAAAGCAGTTAATATTTGACAGAAAATAAAAGTTAGTCGTTAGTTTATTATGAATTAAATCGGGGCAAAATGTAATGCTAAACCATCGTAGCTCGACTTATGATGAAAGCCGAACTATAGGAGGTCGCGTAAATTGATATACGTGCTAAAAACAAGATAGAGAAATGATATTGAAGATCATTCTCTGATTTAATCGTGTCGCACAGATAAAAGAAAGGTGGGATCTCGTCTTAATCATAAAAATTATGTCGATTAATCGAAGGTAGCCTCTCACGATCCCAAAGTAAAGAAAATGACCCAAATGGTCATTTTCCATAGATTTGAAATTGCGAAGGTTATCGACTTCGATAAACCGACGTTTATGAATCAAAAGATTTCATAGATCGGGGAAAATTAAATAAAATCGAAAATGAAGAATAAATTGAAAGGGAAAAGAAGTTAGTCTCAGATATATTATCTTCTATCAATAGTTTGACCGATAACAACTTGTAAAATTTCATCATGGACCAAAAGCAATAAAAAATGAATAAAATGAATAAAAATGAATAAAATTTGAAAATGCAAATGAAAATAAAACTTGGTATTGGATTTGTTGTTTTTCATCAATAATTTGACGAATCACAACTTTGAGGTTTCTTCATCGACCGTTGACCATCCTGAACAAAAAAGATAAAGTATAACCACAATATTTATCAAAAAACTTTTATAAAACTAATTGAAATTATTAACACAATTATTAGCTAAATAATTAATGATAACAATCAAAATAATTATTAAAAAACAACAAAAACTAAAAAGACTATAACATAGAATCATATGGGCCTAAACAGGCCCATCATCCCCTCAAAATGAACAAACTTATTGATGCCGAGAAAGGGGGTGCAGATATTCTTATCATCGGATTCCTCATGGGTTTCTTATGCCCATTCACCCAAACTGAGAGGAAGCCCACCCATCATTATGTTGCTCAAAACCTAGGTTTAGGATGAACATCCTGGAAAACGGCCAGATCTAGCTTCAACAAATAAGAAATCAAAGCAACAAAACGGGCTTCGCAATGAAACAAAATCAAAAACCGCAACATCAATCCGTCCAACCTTCTTCTTATAACTTTGCTTGCTACAATCCCAGCTTGTGGGTCTCACTACTTTCGTTCAACCTTATTCTCTATCTTCTCTTTACTTCTGCGTCAATTATGTTTCTAGCTCTCTAAAGGATTATGTGTTTTAAATCGATTTTGAATTGTGTTGTTGAATAAATGATGAGAATGGTTCGAAGGTTATGATTTAAGTTTGGTGGACTGATGAGAAGTTAGTGAAGTTGAAGGAGAAAAGTGAAATTTTGTGGGTGAGGGTGAAGCTATGGTGATTTTTGAAGGTGCTATTGAGAGTTGAAGGTGAAGAACAGGGTTTCTGTCGAGAAAATTGAGGGTCATTTTGGGAGTTTTGGTATTGCGAATTTGTCGTCGTTATTGAAGAAAAGCCTAGGTGAACTGAAGGATAAACATTTGTGGATTTACTGAAGGACAGAAGGAGGTAGGGTTTTTGGTAGAACGCCCCCCCCCCCCCCCCCCCCTTCTGAGTGAAATGTATAGCCCTTTATAGGGATTTCATTTTGAAGATTCTGACGTACTACTCGGTTAGGGGTTTCCTCTTTCATCTCATCCATAGATTTATTCAATAAACATGGTGTGGGATTTCTTTGATTTTTTGTGTGGGGACCAAAAGTGAGGTTACGAGTGGGATAGAGGCCATGTGGAGAATTCCAACCTTCTTCTTTTACTGTCATAACCGTAGAACCTATTTTTTTTACTGCAATTATTTTTAGCCCAAGAGGCCACATTCACTCTTTCCTCAAATGTATCCATAAAGCCAATTCTGATAGTGTTTCCTGAACTGTGTTTATCAGAATAAAACCTGCAATGCAACATTTTTGTAATTGCTGATAGTTATGATACCCTTGCCCTGCAGGTTGCCTTGTATGACTAGCTGGCCTTGCGTTGGTAATGCGGTTTGTCGTGATCTTAAGTCGGGTTTCCGCACTTTGCTTAAAGGGATAATATTTGAAAACGCCTTAAGGTTTGCATATAGAGATCACGCGGGAATTGCGGGGTATCCATATAATTATCATCGGGATCTTGAGTTTTTATTTCGTTTGCCGCTTTTTATGATATGATAATGTTATGGTCGGATGTTTGGTGATGATATTTTGATAACTCAGGTGATCAATCCGTTAATAATTGAAGGTGAAGTACCTGGAGAATTAAGAGTACAGCCAAGAGTGGGCCATGAACACCCAGACGGCTAAAAGAAATAAGGGTCGTCTTTTAGAATTGATATCTTTAGATTTAGATGCCATTCGATCTTCACATTTGTAAAATGAATTCAAATTAATATAACACATGGTTGTAGGTTACAACAAAACACTTGTATTGCCTATCATCAAAATATACTCTTTGAATCTATGTATCTCAAACTTTACTTTGTGCATTGACATGTATATACTTTGAATCCCACAGCCAAACAAACCATACCATAGCCTCGTCAATTATTATTTTTCTCTAGTCTAAAGCTTTATAGGAGACGGCTTTAGTGAATTACCCATTACTTTATGGGATTAAGTAACCTCAGGGCGATTTCACAGTATGCAAATTCTTAATTCACAAAGAAAGAAATTCATGAGCCTAGCAATGTCTCAATTCTAAATTATTCATGATCAGAACTTTGGCGTGATTAAGAAGAAATGAAATTATTTGATGGTCCAATCATGGCCATTGAAAAAACCTTGTGAGTTTGGTCGTGACTTCCATTATCCATGGCGCACTCCTTATACTCAAGGTTTGAAAATGGATGACCATACAGCTTAATATCAATCTTGGACTGATTTAAAACCATAGCTCGTGAATAAAACTTTGAAACTAATCCAAACAACTGTTGGAAACAAATCTTTTAATTATGGTTTGAATCCCTTTGAATCCTTTTGAAGATAAATTTGGAGCCTATCTGAAACACCCTATTTTAGGAACATGATCATAACCTAGAAATCGAACTAATCCATTCCTATATCTCTATTTGCAAATAACTCGCCGCCGGATTTTTGACCTGATCCGCAAACATGCCTTCTCGGATGGTAATAAGTATAAGAATCCACTTAATTAGGACTCTCATACACAAAAAAACCTTATTTGGAGCATGATTTGGTCTTTGCCGCTTCTCCACAACTGTTTTAGTATAACCAAAGGTTTTAATTCATCCATAACAGGCATGTCCTAGTACAATTTCTGTTTTAATCGAGATTATGTTGCCACCGGACAAAAATCATCTCCACCGTACTCATCCCTGACTCGATGAACCCCCAATGAAAACTTAGCTTGACTTAAATCCAACCTCTTGATAGAAGCAACACACCTATTTTGACTTTTGAATCATGGTTATTGGTCATACAAAATGAAACTTATACAAAGGTAGGACAAATTCGGGGTATGACAGATGCCCCTATCTAATCGTCTTAAACCTAGGGAAGTGAAATGCTACACCGTTCTTTCTCCCGAGGTAGAAGTCAATTAGATATGAAGAAAGCCCTAAATTTGTCTGAAAAGAAAATAAATGCTCAAGAATTGAAATATTGGATAAAGGTATGCCAGTGAATAACTATCAAAAGGTCGCCATCACCAACAGGATGATGAGACAAAACACACACGACTCCGACACCAAAAGGATGTAGGGAAGTACTTGCATAATCTGGCATCAACGAGATGACAGACCCACCACCAAAAGGATGACGGAGCGAACTCGCACCGGCTGCTACCACCAAAAGGATGATAGAGCAAACCCTCGCACAATGTGACATCAACAAGATGATAGACCCCCCACCAAAAGGATAACGTAGCGAACTCACACCGGCTACTACCACCAAAAGGATGATAGAGCAAACCCTCGCACAATCTAACATCAACAAGATGACAGACCCCCCCCCCCCCCACCAAAAGGATGATAGAGCAAACCCTCGCATAATCTGACATCAACAAGATGACAGACCCCCCACCAAAAGGATGACGGAGCAAACTCACATCGGCTACTACCACCAAAAGGATGATAGAGCAAACACATACAGGCTACTACCACCAAAAGGATGATAGAGAAAACTCTCGCACAATCTGACATCAACAAGATGACAAACCCCTCACCAAAAGGATGACTGAGCGAACTCACATCGGCTACTACCACCAAAAGAATGATAGAGCAAACCCTCTCATAATTAAACATATACAAGATGACAGACCCCCCACCAAAAGAATAACGGAGAAAACTTACACCGGCTACTACCACCAAAAGGATGATAGAGCGACACAAATTTGAATGCGATCAACACCAAAAGGATGCAGGCTAGGTT
>CAWUDS030007261.1:0-23593 GCA_963859935.3 Lathyrus sativus
TAAAAACAACATGACAAATAGAAACATTACAAGATTTAGGGAGTAAATTCGATCTTTAATTTCTTCCGAGCATGAAAATCTCCTTGTCCTCCTAATTCTCCAGAGCTTCAATCTTCCGTTGTATTTTCTTCGTACCAATCAAAAGCCCCCTCTCTTTTGTCAAAACACGTATCAAATAGTCTCAATTCAAACTCAGTACCAGGGAAAAGTCCAAAATACCCTCAGGGATCACAAGTGTCAAAAATACAAGAAAAATAGGGAATTGAGCGTTTTAACCAACACGGCCCGTGTCAGGCAACACGGGCGGCCGTGTTGGCTTTCTGATATCATTTTCGCATGATTTTTTCAAGTCCTAGGTGTCCTGACACGGGCCGTGTCACACAACGCGGGCACCCGTGTCAGGCCACTGTTTTCCACAAAAAAACACCTCTTCTGAGCACATCTTGACACGGGCTGTGTCATACAACACGGGCACCCGTGTCAGGCCCCTCTTGCGAATCTGACTTCGACTCCAACACGAAAGTCGTAGCTCTCTCTCTTAGATTTTCAGAGGTTTTTAGAACGGCTCAAACAGATTCCCGGAACTCCAGTTATGATTGTTTTTGTGCAGACTGCTAAAGATTTTACTTTCACAACAAAACTCTTCCGAAATCTTGCTATTTTTCCCCGGTTTTCGCTCTGCTTCTCCTTTATTGTTTACCTGAACCTAGAAACAATGAAAACACCAAACTAACGTATAAAATGCAATAAAAACACATAAAATGCGGCAAGATAAAACAAATGATTAATAGAAACAAATGGTAAAATAACATGTAAAAACCACTGATCAGTGTGCAAGGGAAGAAGCACAAGAGTAACTTCAGCAAGGATGTGGGTCATAAGACCAAACATCACCTTGAGGTGGTGTATTTTGATGTGTACGGTCCAATGCAAGTCGATTTGTATGGTGGCAATAGGTATTTTGTCACATTTATCGATGATTTTAGTAGGAAGCTATGAGTATACATACTCAAGAGGAAGGATGAGGTATTTGATGTGTTCAGACGATTCAAGTCCATGGTTAAGCGGATATGTGAAGCTCGAAATTCTCAAAACAGATGGTGGAGGTGAGTATACCTAGGATGAGTTTGGGAAGTATTATGATGAAGATTGTACCACCTTATATGCCACAACAGAATGGTATTTCCGAGAGGAAAATCGTTCGATAATGGATATGGTTCGAAGTATGATAAATGGTAAAGACTTGTCGAAGGAACTATGGGGTGAATCCGTTTCTACAACATCCTATTTGTTGAATAGGTGTCCTACAAAGAAGCTTGATAAAGTGGCTCCAGAAGAGGTGTGGTCTGGATTTAATCCAAGCTTAAGCCATTTTAAAGTTTTCGGTTCGATAGCATTTCGACATGTTTCGTGTCAGATCCGAAAAAAGTTGGACGATAAGGGTGAGATGATGTTACTCATTGGTTATCATCCTACTGGAGGTTATAAGTTGTTTGATGTTACAAATAAGAGGATCGTAATTAGCCGAGATGTTGTGGTCGACGAGCTGCAAAAATTTGACAACAGCAGAAAAATTGTTGATGCAGACCCCCTAACGGGTTACGCTAAAAGCTGTAACGGGTTACCGTGTGAATTTTTTGGGTTCTAAAGCTGCTGGAACTTGTTTTGCAGAAGGCGTAATGGGTTACGAGAATCCTGCAACCAGTTACGGGCTGGAAAAATAGAATTTTCAGAACCCTGGAGGTGCAGAACAGCAATATGTCGAAGCCAAAAATGGAGGAAATAGTAGACGACCAACAAGGCAACGAGTTTTATCTTAGAGAATGTGAAGTATTCCAGGATAACGAAATCAATGATGATGGTGATTTCGTTCACTTTGCGCTTATCGTTGAATCTGACCCGGTGAATACAGAAGAGGCTTTAAGCGATCTAAAGTGGATTTGTGTAATGAATGAGGAGCTGGAATCTATTGAAAAAATGGTACTTGGGAGTTGGTAGATTTACCGCTTAGAAAGAAGCCAATTGGTATACGATGGGTCTATAAAGTGAAGGCAAATCCTAAACGTGAGGTGATCAAGCATAAGGCTCGATTGGTAGTGAAGAAATTTTTGCAATGTGAAGGTATAAACTTTGAGTAAGTGTTTGCACCTGTGGCTAGGCTTGAAACCATCTAATTAGTTGTTGGCATTATGAATAACAACGATTGGGTGATATATCAAATGGACGTCAAATCTGCGTTTTTGAATGGTCCGCTTGATGAAGAGGTTTATGTTGAGAAACCCCCTGGATTTGTAGTAAAGAATCAAGAGCTTGGAACACAGGCATTGATGGATTTCTTGTTGATATTGGTTTCAAGCGGTGTGTGTCCGAATACGGAGTTTATGTGAGATCGAATGCAAATTATAGTGTGATCATTTTTTGCTTATATGTGGATGATATATTAATTACCAGCAGATGTTAGAAGAGTATCTCTAAGTTCAAGAGTGAACTTATGGATGAGTTTGAGATGACGAACCTTAGCATTATGACATATTTCCTAAGCATAGAGTTCCATAAGTTAAAAATGAGACTGTTCATGCATCAAAGGAGATATGCTCTTGAGATCCTAAAGAGGTGTGAGCATTGCAATGTTACCATTACACCATGTGAGGCAAGGTTGCATCTGTTCAAGAGTGAAGATGAGCAAGATGTGGATCCAAAGCAATATAGGAAATTAATTGGATCATTGTGGTATTTATGCAATACGCGAGCGGACTTGGCATTTAGTGTCGGTATTGCTAGTAGATTCATGGAGAGACCGAAGTTGTCTCACTTGGTAGCAGTCAAGAGAATCCTTAGATACATTAAAGGAACTTTTGGTTGTGGAATTCTCTTTCCCGCATCGGATATGGGACAAAATTATAATTCACTTGGTTTCACCGATACCAATTGGTATGGTGGTAAGAATGATAGAAAGTCAACAAATGGATACATATTTATGCTTGGTAGAACACTAATATCTTAGTGTTCGAAGAAGGAACCGGTGGTAGCACTCCCGTCTTGTGAGGCCGAGTACATTGCGGCTTCGTTGTGTATGTGTGTCAAGCTATGTGGCTCATGAATCTAATTAAGGAGTTGGGTAGCAATTAGGGTAAGGCTACTACACTTCTTGTTGGTAATGTTTCTGCAATAAACTTTGCGAAGAATCTGATTGCACACAGAAGAAGCAAGCACATAGAGATGCGGTTTCATTATTTGAGGGAGCTAGTGAGTGAAGGCAAGTTACGATTGGGATATTGCCGAAGCGAAAATCAAGTTACAGATTTGTTGACCAATGGGGTAACAAATAAGGTGTTCAAAAGGTTGAAGAAAAGTTTGAGCATGCTGGACTTGGAAAAATTGAAATGAGGTGGTGTGTTGATAACCAGTTTTTGACATTTCAGTTGTGGTAACATGTTACAGATTTTGGTGTAACGGATTATGAAGTTAAAAAAGCTGAAGGATTACTGGTATCGGACTCGTAATTGGTTACGAAGGCATATTTTGGTTTTTTTTCCTTCAGTTTTTGTTAGTTTCAGCTTATTTTGTTAAGTTGTTTTGTTATTTCCAATCATTTTGTACTTGTTGTATATAAGACGTTGTAAGCTCTCATTTATGGTTAATGCCAATTATTCTTCTCACCCTCAATTACTCTTTCTCTTTTTCTCTCTCAATTTTTTAACTTCATCTTCTTCAAATTAACTAAATTCTCCATTAATTCACCATTAGAGATTTTGTATGTTCTAACAAACTCAATATATATATATATATATATATATATATATATATATATATATATATATATATATATATATATATATATATATATATATATATATATATATATATATATATATATATATATATATATATATATATATATATATATATATATATATATATATATATATATATATATATATATATATATATATATATATATATATATATATATATATATATATATGAGATGGATTAAAAGTAGAAATAATTATAATTAAATTTATTTTTAATTAATATATAACTATATTTATATATTTTATTTTTAATTATTTTAATTGCAACTTTTTTATAAAAAAAATTGGGCCTATTTTTTAAATTAGAATGGGGCATCCATATTGATTGGGTCGGCCCTGGAAATTTAGCTCATCTCTAATGAACACCCACGAAATTATCCACAATGGATAGAGTAAAAATCTGCAAAAATGGGTACAGTTACGAACTCGGGTAATTACCCACAAATATAAACAGGTATGAGTGCGGGTATAGACACCTTGCTGCCCACCCCGCCTCATATCCGCACATATATATTTTTTAAAAATGTTTTAATGCTTTTAAAAACTTAAAATGATATGATTTTTATAATTTATCTTTTTATGTTTAATAGGAATGTGGGTAACGGATACAGGTATGGACACTCACATACCCATTGGATACGGGTACATGTGTTAACTTTGACACTCAAGCGGGTATGGGATCGAGTAAGGGGATGGGTACTATAGTACCCTGCCCATTGACATCCCTATGTGTATATGAGTTTATAATTATTCATGTTATTAGGTTTATGGATTAAAAGAATTAAAATTAAAATTTTATAATTAAACATTTGGTACTATTAAATTATTGAATGATAAATATATACTAATAAAAATCATGTGATTGAATGTTAGAATTTGGAATTATAAGATTGGTGAATAATGGAGAAATTAAAGTGTGGAGAGGGAGAGAGAAATTGATTGAGAGTGAGAATATTTTTGTTATCATAGATGAGAATGCCTCCAAGACATTTAGACAAACATTACAAGTTGATTGGGACACAAATTACATAACCTAAAAAATAGAAGAAAAAAAATTCTCGAACTTGTAACCTGTAATGCACCAGATTTCCATCTAAGACATGACTCATGAATTATTAAAATACTTGTCTGAAACAGAATTAAATGGTTCAAAATTTTAATCAATTAAACATCAACCCAATTTCCTAAGCGGAAAAACCACCGCACTTCGAACTCAATGAAAAGAAATACTAAATAAATAATTTCAAAATATCGCGCGGTCTAATTATTCTACATAATATTATTTTAAACCCTTCTTCCCCGCGAGCACACATTAAGCAATCATCAATCACTTTCAGGACCGCCCCATGCCCAAGGCTAGTAAGGCAAGGGTTTTAGGCCTCATTCTTTTAGACCTTAAACTAAGTCTCAAATGTTGAAAAAATAGGCCTCAAATTACATATAATTAATATATTCTTTAAAATAAATTACAACAAATTGAATGTGTCAAACAACAAAGTTTTGTTTCTTTATGGTATAATACTTGTATTCAATTCTTACCATCTTAGCCAGTGGCAAAGCCAGAAAATTTTTGAAGCCTAGGCAAAAATTTAAAATACGCAAATTCACATTGTATATATAATATATAAAAAGTTATCAATCAAAATAAAAGATCTTTAATTAAATTGATCTCGACAGAATTTTAAAACTAACATAGCCATATCCAATTTGAGGTTGATTCTAACATGGAACATCATTTCATGTGATTCATGAAATTAGCAGCAAGTTAACAAAACAAAATTTTATTTGCTAACTACTGTTATTATACATTAAATTTAAAAAATAAATTCTTAGTTAACATAAATTGAACCATATAATTTATATAAAGTGAACATAAATTGAAGTATTGGACCTCATGTAACATAAAGTAAAACAAACAATAACAACAATTCAACACCATAATTCATAAACCACAACCTGCAACAACAACAATTATCAACAACAACAATAATTCAACATCATGAAGTAAAAAAATTGAAGCGAAAATAAGCGAGAAATTGATTAAACTATTTTATCGAACACATAATATATTTTTTATATTATTTAAAGATAAAATTTATTCTTTTCTTCTTCTTTACAACACTGTACATATTTTTTAAAATTTTAGTAGTTGTTACTTTTGTGTTAATTTTTATTTCTCCTAAGTATTCAGTTTGTTGTTTTTGGTTAATTTTTTCCTAAATTGCAACTTTATTATTTATTTCAATTCTTGTACTTTTTGTAATGTAGTTGAATCTAAATATTATAATATCAAAAAAAATTGATGTAATGTATGCTTAATTGCATAAAAAAGTATTAAAAAATCATGTTTTTATTTGTGAAAAATGTTTAATTTATGGCGGTCAAAATTGTCATTATCGACGAGAAAGAAACCGCTATTTTATTCAATATATATTATGATATTTTGTGTGGCAGTCAATTTTATTCAAAATTGTAGTGTTTTTTTCTGCATTTTTGTTAATTTTGACGGTTCAAACCGCCATAATATTCTAACCGCCACAATTTTCATAATTTTTTATTTAAGAAGGAAAAATTTTGGGCCAGAGCCTTGCACATTGTCGCTACTGCGAAAATCGGCGCCGGATGACAGAAGAGTCGCCACCGTGCGTTATTTATCCCACGGGAGGGAAAGGAAACGCTCAGAGTAAACCTCGCACAACACGGGAAAGGTATGGTCGTCGCAACCAAAACCTGGGTTCGGGAGTCGGTTACGCAAGGGGAAGGTATTAGCACCCCTCACGTCCGTCGTACTCGACGGGATCCACGCTTGTTCTCGGGTATAGACTGTTATTCTATCTACTCTACAGGTCAGGGGGTTAAAAGAAAATAAAATGACTCGGCAAAGTATCGCACTTTATGCCTACGTATTCCCGTCTGGAACGAGAAATCAGAGTCAACGTAGTTTGCCTACCTACGGGAAAGGAGGGGAAGGTTGCTCGCTAGGATATCGCATCCTATGCCTACGTACTTCCACACTGCATGGAAGATCAGAGCAAACGTAGTTCGGGCTACGTACGACACAAGTCTGTCTTGGTTGATTTTATTCCTTCTGAAAAAGGGTTTTCTGATTAGCAGTCTCAGCGGACAAAAATGACGTCTTGATGAGTTCACATTCTTTTACGGAAGAAGTGTCTTTTATTGTGTTTGAAATATTTATTGTGTTTTCTGTTTGTTTTGAGGAAGAAGAGACAGAACTCTAACCTACGGTTACGAAGGGAATCAAACTAACCTAATGTTATCATGCATGGGTTAAGACCTAGTGTCTATCATGCTCCTCTCTTGCGCGGAGAGAAACAGAGATCCTACGGGGGGAACAGACGGAAACAGAAACAATATCAGATATATAGTAAAACAGTAAAATGCATGGATGCAATAATACAAGCGAGGCAAGGGAATCCCACTCAACCTCGAACCTAGAAAACAATAGGCAAAAGTGAACAGGCTTCACTTTCAACCCAACAGGGTAAACAACAACCAATACAGTCCAGAAAACCAATCAATACATCAAGAATGAATAACAGCAGAAAAATAAACAGCATCAGCAGTTCTGAAGCAACATCTGACTTCAAGCTTCAGCAAGCATCAATCTCCATCTCCACAGCCTTCAAGCAAGGTCTTTGATTATCAGTCTTCCATCTGCAATGGCTTTTCTTCAAGTCTCTAATCTCCAGGATGAACATCAGTCAACAAGATAAAAGTGAATGTTAAACAGTAGACTGCCTACCAAGGGTGGCTCATCAACTGTTAACATTATACTGACAATTTTCTCTCAAAAGTTCTATCTTTCAAATACATTCACTGATCCTTCCAAAGGAAGGAGGTGGATATTTGAAAGAGACTTTGAATCATAGAGAAAGGATGGATGCAGACAAGGCATTCCATGTTTGAGAAAACAAGCTTTCTAATCTAGAGCTCTGCCTAGCTCCTAAACCCTAATCTCCTCAGCAGCTGCTAGCAGAAAACTCCTCTTCAACTCTGGAAGTTGGTCTTCAAGCTCTGGATCTCCCATGGCTTCATCATCACAAGTCTTCAGCTCCCCCAATCCCCAAGCAATCCCAATACCCATACAGACAAACAATAATCCCCAGAGGGCACACCACACCAATCAATCAAATACAGACAGTATTATACTAATATCAGTAGGGGAGTCCTAGTGATTTCTAAGGGATCTAATAACTACCCATAGTCCCTATAGTCCCATATCTAAGATATTCAATCTCTAAGTCCTAAGGGAAATGAACTAATTCTCCTAAGTTGTCACTTAAACCCTAATTTTGTTCATGTTGTTCTCACCTAAACTAAACACCTAAAATTAATTCCTAAAAATATGAACTAAATTGTATGTACAAGCTAACCTTATCTACTAATCAACCTAAAAAGAATGGGTGAAAAATATTAAAGCAACTATTAGAACAAAAATTAACAAAATCATGTACTAAACAAAATATTATTCATACCTAATTAAAAGAAAAATATGCCAAAAATAAGAAAATGAAATGAATTATTAATTTTTCTGTATGAGAATTTTCTAGACAAAATTATGAAAATAATGCAAAAAGAACCAATTGAAAATATGCATTTTATGATTTATTATGATTTTTTAAAAGAATTAATATTTTGAGAAAAAATAAAATGAAATAAAGTTGGAAAGGGTGCAGCTAGTAATAAAAAGCAGTTAAAATGCAAGGTGGGCCCAGACTGGGGGGCGCGCATAGCAAGCGCGTCTGGGCCCAGTCAAACAGAAAACATGACAAAAAAAATAAAAAGATGGAAACGGTGCATTTAGCAAGAAATGTAGTTGAAATTGTTTGGGCCTGGTAACTAAGGGGTACGAATAGCAAGCAAGGTTTGAGCCCATCAGATAGGATTAAATGAAACGGTGCGTTTAGCACCCAGGGTCTCCCTCCAAATCTCATTTTAAACGTGAGCCCTACGATCAGGTCCTTGGTCCAAGTCAAAGGGGTCATCCAACGGCTGTCCATCGTCTTCAACCTTAGAAACCCTAGGGTTTCAGAAATCTCCCTCCATGCACGCACCTTCCACAGCTTGGTTCTCCCTCAATTCTCCATGAATGCCCTCGATCCAAAGAGCAAAGTTGCTCTAAATTTCTCCCTCTACACAGCCATAACCATAACTCCTCCTAAAACTCAAGCAACAATGGAACCCGATAGGTATAACAGATAGAATCCACCATTAACACCTGATATCAACTGCTTCAATTCTCCATAATTTTTACCCTAAAATGATCTACATCTTATGCTGAGTAAATTAAGCTATTGAGCCAAGATTATAAGGCCATATCCTTGATGTTCTAGGTTCTAACAGAATTAATGCACCATTGATAACCTCCATTAAACTTCTCCAAACTTTGTGAAATTCATCACCTAACCACCTAGGTCTCTAATATACTAACAATCCTATGCCATGATCACTATGCTAGCTAATTCGAAGGAAAACATACCTGGTGCAAATTCTTGAAAACAGGTGCTAAAATCCTTGGATTTGATGCTTGTGATGAGTGGAAAATGATCAAGGAACTTGATTATGAATTCTGTATGCAATGAATCTTGTCCAATCCTTCTGAATTCAGCAATCCCAAAGTTCTTGCACTTTGGATGATAAAGTTGTATGGCACGATTCTTGCTCAATTCCACCAAATGAATGTGTGAATTCTGGTCCTTGGATGATGATGATGAAGAACAGATCAAGAATGATGCAAATTGATGAGAATTTGAGAGAGTTTGGATTGATTTTGCAAGATGAGAGAAAGTGTATGAAACTTGTGATTTTGAGTAAATGTGATCACCAACCATGGCATGGAGTCTCTTAATGCAATATATAGATGAGAATGGAAACTCCTAGAACCTTGGAGAAACTTCCCATGCACACTTTCCCTTGGATTTGGTTTATGTATCTTCCATTACAAGTAACCATGGATAACTCCCAAAATGTGAACTAAGCTCAAATTTCTACTTTATCCAATGTCCTTAAAATGATCTTTCCATTCAAAATGACCTATAATTTCACCTCATTTGGCCAAAATATGAAAAATCTCATTTTTTAGGTAATTTTTATTCATTAAATCCAACAATTTTGAAACCTTGTGCTATGAATCTTTCCAATCTCTCATGGTCACTTTTATAGACTCAAAATGTAATTTGGAACAAGTTTTATGTTGTAAAGTTTTCCATTTGAAGCTTCCTTGTATGAGTTTTGGGCATAGGTTTGAAATGACCTGTAATTCTCAAATGACCAAAATACCCTTTGCTTGCCAAGACCATAAGTAGAGTTCCACAAATCATATGAAGGCATACTATACCATTCTAGAAATCTAAGACAATGAGGAACAACTCTTATGTTGACCAGGAATTCATTTGAAATCTCCTTGAGGGGTAAAAATTGCTTGGAAGTCAAGTCACTTTCACAGACAAAATTTCAGATACCTTAGATGACATGTAACTTGCAAGGACCATAACTTGAGTTCTATAAATCTCCTTAATGTATTCCACCACTCAAATTAAAGGTCTTGAGATCCTATACAAGTTCCATGTTGGCCAAGGATCCATTTGAAGCTTGCATTTTGACTTATCTTGCTTGGAAATTTGACCTAAATTAGGGGATTTTACACAGAAACCCTAATTTAGAAACTCCTCTTCTCCTTGATTTCTCTTGATTTCTTCTTAGCATATCATCATATCCTTATTCTTCATGTCAAATGATGAACCCCACATCTCTTCAATAGACCTTAATGCCTTTCAATCAATCAATTGACCTAGAGTTGACCCCCAGATGAAACCCTAGTTGACTGTCTTTAACTGCAATTCTTGTGACTACACCAATGACTTGCCTCCTTCTCCAAATGACTTTCTAAGTCCTCCAAGATGTCTAGATACTCCCCATGCTCAGCCCACAGCTCACAATTTCTTTGTTGATCCTCAGAGACCCTCAGATAGGAGATGGATGCACTTGCTTGATCCATTGACTTCCCAGCTTTCAAATTCTTTTTTGATGACTTGAATGAGATTGAATCAAGATAATAACCTCTTGATAGGCCTCTAGAGATGAGAATAATGATTGGTCCCCTGTTGAATGACTTGCCATGCTTATACTATGCAGATGATTAGGCTATGTACATGACTCTATATGCAAATGCTAATGATATTGAAACATAAACCAAGTGGATAAGGTTGAGCAAATTTTAGGGTGCAACACACATGCCTAGCCTAGCCGGGCCTTAAAATCACCCATGATCTTAGGTTTACAATTTTAAAACAAAAAAATATTTGTATTTCAGTAATCAATGGTGCAGTTTTAAATTCTTTAATTGTCTACGGTGTAAAATGGTTATAAAATTATTAATTTAAAAAATATATTTAATTTTTAATAAAATATTAATTTTTAAAATATCTTAATTTTATCATTTTAAAAGTATTTTTCAATTCAATAACCAATAGCGTTGGTTTTAAATTCTCTACCCACATCAAAATTAATATTAATTTTTAAAAAAAAATTAAAAATTATTTATTTATAAAAATATTTTAAATCGAAATCTGCCTTAGGCCTCAAAACGCGTTGGACCGGCCCTGATCATTTTGAGAACTCCACACATTTATACCTAAAATGTTGTTGTAAGGGTCAATTACCATTAACCACAGTTCATGTTAAGAATAAACTAAACGAGAGTTAAATATCAGACAAATATAAATATACATTTCATGTCCAAGAGGAATAAATAAAGGAAAATTCATCAAAATTATTAATATCGAACTATAGACATCACGTCATACACATAAAGTAATAAAATCAAGACTGACGACAATAACAATCACCAAATATTATATGCAAAAATCTGCATGCTCTTAAACTACATGATCCAGATATAATCAGTTCGCCACTAAGGCACCACATAGAATATTAATATTAATAAGATATAACTAAGTCAATTAAGTCTCAACTGATTCCACAATATTCTCCCATCATCCCCACTTTCTCTCAACTTCTGCCTCAAAAACTTCACCTAGAAACTATTCATATAACCCAACACTTCACAGAAAAATATTTCCTAATCATCGGTGAGTTGCAACGGCAATAAATTCTCATACTCCTTTCCAGTATTACTCCTGAGAGCATCCCTTAGAGTTGTTGTTGGTGTAAATCAAATTGGAGAATTTTTGTCGGTTCAAAAAAAACACTTTGAGGTAAGGGCTTTTCCCCATGTAAATCTAAATTAGACCTAAATTAAGAGTTGGATAGATGTAATATATATGTTTTCAGTGTTTTAGGGATATAAATAACTTAAAAGAAAACTGGGATTTAAATGTAAAAAACCAATTGAATATTATATAAATTGGTGAATCGATATCTACGTTAAAATATCTTGTTAGTTTAAATAAATAAGTATGAGATTGTAAATTATGTGCATACACTACTGCTATTGCAAATGGAATTGGAGGCCACTGAAACGAAGAGGAAAAACATTAAAGTCATACATATGTATTATTATTATATTAGGAGTAGTAATCAGGTTAATTAAATGTATAATTGTAGTTATGTAAAACACTTTTCATTAGGAAGTTGGGTTGATGTTGAATTGATTAAAATTTTAAACCATTTAATTTTGTTTCAGACAAGTACTTTAATAATTCATGAGTAGTGTCTTGGATGGAAATCTGGGGCGTTACATAATCGGTTAGATAAAACGTGTAATCGATTACAGTTGAAATAAAATAGAAATTAACTAACAGTGGTAAGCGATTACTGCACATGTGTAACTAACTACGTCAACGGCAAAATCACTTTTCTTCAACTTAATTGAGTTATTTTGACACCTGCGACCGATTACACACTCGTGTTTGTTAAGAATGTAGCAAGTGTGAGTAGTGTGGGTAATAGCCCCACATTGGATAGAAATGTGGAGACTTAACCATTTATAAGTGAGATAACTCACTCACCTATCACCTTAAGGTTTTTGGTGAATATGTGGTGTGTCTCTCACAAAGGTGTTGCTCTAAAAAAGAAATCTCACAATATTCAATACTCCCTGGTGAAAAAAATTCACCAACAATAACTACTTACACCATCTTAAGTCAAGTATTCCATGTCTTCCATGCTCATGTTTATCTTCAACCTCTTGAACACTTCAATTGTGACTCCCTTAGTGAAACATCATCTTAATGTGCTTGCTCCTCTCATGTGCAATTGTAACACCCTAATTTTAATATTTTATTTTTAGTAGAGTTTTGGAGAGTTTTAACTTAATTATATAATTTAATTAGATATTTCTTTTGATAAGAATAGGGTAATTAATATTACCCTTTGATGCCTTGAGGGAGTTCATAAATTTGTGATACTTGTTAATATCCATGGTTAACCTGTGTCTATTCAATTGATAATATATTATTTTGACGTCTTGCGATAACCATGTTGGTGCCTTATGAAAAGGCAATAATTAGATTTATCATTCTTAAATTGTTGAATCCATGATGTTATTGTGATAACATGTTAAAATCTATGATTGTTGGTTTTTATTGATCAGTGTTGTGTTTATCGATTGCGTTTGAGCTGCTAGAACTCAAATAGGCGAAATAAGTGAGTTTTGAATTTGTTCAACAATGAGAAAAATGCAGAAAATTGCATGTGGACATAGAAGGGGATTAATCGTCTTATTTCATGCATAACTTAAGTTTTGTAAGTTTGTTTGAGGTGTCGTTAATTGTATTAGAAAGCTAATGCAATAATATTCCATTTGAAGTGGGGAAATTGGGTATATGAATGTTAAAATAGTAGCAGTTAATTAGCTTTTTATACCAGAGACGTAGTTGTCACGCCCTAATTTTTTACTCTAAGATCCCACATCGTTTTGCATCATCTGTGTTGTTTATCATGTCTTGCATCTTGCATAATACCCAATTTATCAGCTGAAATAAATTTTTTGGAATTACAGCCGAATCGGTCAAACTAAAAGTCAACTGAGCAAAAATCAGTGGACATAAATATTTAAATTCGAGCTTGCAAACGTCAGTGATATTATCTACGTTTCACGTAGTTTAATCTGGCGTGCTCATTTAAAATTTTCGATCACTTTTTGGTCACATTTTTGGACAATTTAAATCATTTTAGCGGGTAAAATTTATTTCAAAATTTAACCAAACGCTGTATTTTTCTGAATTGTATATTTTATGCTGATCATTTTGGTGTATTCATTTTATTTTTCTGAGCACTTCGATACGGGCCCAATTATTCGTTTTTTTATTATTTTTTATTTCTATTTCTAATTTAATAATCATCTTAATTAATCTATTTTTTATTTTAGATTGTTTATTTTATTATATTTTATTTTATTGTTATTGTTATTTATTTATTTTGTTTTTATTTTATTCATTTAATTTTAGTTTTATTAGTTTTTAGAAAACTTGTTAAATAAGTTTCTTAAAAGTGATTTGTTTGAGTTTCCATGTACATAACCACTTTCCCATAATTTTCTCCTTTCCCATGTCATGTGTCATCACTTCATCACACAAGGCCTACACTATATTACTAGCATTACATTTTCAATACCTCATTTTATGGAAATTGTTACACACTTTCTACTACTTTTCTCTCTTTAAAGCCACATAAACCATATTACTTTTTCATACTCCCATCACACTCACACTTTCACATAAACTAAAAAACACTCACTATTCTAACACTCTCCCATCTTCAACCTCTTGCTCACAAAATCACCTATTTTTCATGTAGAAAGACCATTACCATTACATGTTTCCATTTCATCTTCTTCACCACAACACCACCACCAAGACCACTATGTAAGTATTTTTTTTCTTCCTATTCCATTTTGTTTCTCATCCTTTTATATTTTTCATATTTAGAATGTTGATTTATTTTATTATAATAGTAGTTTAATTCTTTGAAGGTTTTATTAGTTTATATTATATGATGTTATATGTGTAGATTCTATGTTTTTTTTTTAATTTTCAAAACTAGAAAAACTCTATTTTTCTGCAGATTTACCTGCGGATTTTGACAAAGTTTCCACAGGAAACGTGTTACCTGCGATTCTTCCTGCTATTTTATGTTTCTAGCTATAACCTTCGTGGGTAATTAATTTAGTAGGTAAATTTGCAGGAAATATCGTAGGAAAATGTCGCAAGATATATTAATATAAATCCAAAATCGCAAGTAAAGTCTCAGGAATTTCTGCAAACTTTGCTGCTATCTCAATTTTCGCAGAAATAATGCTACACAATGTAAATTCGCGGGTAAATCTGCGGATATATTTCCACAGGAAAATCCGCAGGTAATTCATGTATTTCTAGTAGTATTTATTATCTAGTCAGCTTTTTTTACATAATTTGTTTTAGAGTTTTCAATAATTTGCTTTAGAGTTTTTAGTAATTTGTTTTATTTTTAGATTATTGTTTTTAGTAATTTGTTTTATTTTTAGATTATTGTTTTTAATATTTTGTTTTATTTTTTAGAACAACATGCTATTGAACATGCTAAAGTAAAAAATATATGTTTTAATTATTAATTATTTAAATATTTTTATTTAATATTGATTAACTAAATTATTAGTTAATTATATTAAATATTAATATTTAATTTGATTAATAATTTATTTGCTGTCTGGTTCTATCTTTTGTTACTTGTCTGCTTTCTTGTCTTGGGTTTGTTCCTCGGTTAATTCTTGATGCTCTTCTTTGAATAAATGATAATGTTTTCTCACGATGCTTTGTCGTGATTATTTTGTGGATTTTATTCGTGATGCTTTGCCACGTATCCCTGTTTTACTTACTACACGATGCTCTTCCGCATACCTGTTATTTTTATTTTGTGATGCTTTACTGCGTATCTTTGTCTGTTGATTACATGATGCTTTTCCGTGTATTTTAGTTGACTTTTTCACTGTCTGATTACCGTGATGTTTTTTCCATGCATATTATATGCTACCCTTATCTGTATGATCATGCATGATGCTTTTCCGTGTATTGTGTCTGCGTATTCTTGCTTGCCATTTACATGATGTTCTTCTATGTATTTGTTGCTTTCCGTTTCTTGTTGACCTAATCCAAGGGGAGAGACTGTATGTTGACTTACTGTCATTGTGCGTGTCCCTTGTTTATTCTTTACTTGTCTTTGTTGTTCTTGGTTCTTAGAACCTAGCAACCCGTAGTTCCATGAACTTCGGTCTAGTGAAAATGGACTTCATTCCATTGTTGTGATTGATAATTGATAATGGTAGTAGGAGGTTCAGATGGAGTTTGTTTGCATTTGTTTGTAGCATCATGCATCATGTATATCTGACATTAGCTTAGAACTTTAGTCCAACGTTATAGGATAATCACTTTTTCACTTGTATCTGTCTTCACATACATGCCATGCTCAGATACACATTTCTTGAAGTTAACCTTCTTTAGGAAACCATCTATCCTTTTGTTCTAAGCTCTTGGAGCTTGCTTCAAACCGCATAATGCTTTCCTTAACTTGTAGAATTTTAACTCTTGGTTTCTCACAGCAAAACCAGAGAGCTATTCTACATACACCTCTTCTTCAAGCAGTTAGTTCAAAAACACATATTTGACGTCCATTTGATAGATGGGGCCAATTGTTATTATTAATAATACTAACTAGCCTAATGGTTTCAATCCTAACAACCGGGTTAACTACCTCTTCAAAATCTATGCCTTCTCTTTGCAAGAATTCCTTTACAACTAATCGAACCTCATGCTTGATTATTTCACCCTTATGACTTGCCTTCACTTTGAACATTCATCTCACACCAATTGGCTTTTTCCTGTATGGTAGATCAAACCAACTCCCAAGTATTTTTCTTCTCAATAGATACCATCTTCTCTTTCATAGCATAAATCCATTTTGGATCACTTAAAGCTTCTTTCGTTTTAACGGGTTCCGATTCGGCCATAAGTGCAAAATGGACGGAATCACCACCATCATTGACTTTGTTGTCTTGGAACAACTTGCAATCTTAGAGTCGTTGAGGCAAGCCTTTTTTCCTTGTTATTCTTCTCAAATTATCTTTAATTCAAGCTTCGAAGAAGGGCTCTCTGTACTTTCCAATTCTGCAGAATCTGAATTATCAAAGTTGTAACTAGTTATAACTTTACGTAATCGATTACAGGCTGCTGTAGTTGCTTTATCTCATCAAAAATGTCACCTCGACTTATCACAAACCCTCTTGTGTGCTGCATCAAAACATATAATCACCATTGGAGTGATACCTTACAAGTATCATCAAATCTCCCCTTATCATCCAACTTCTTTCTAAGCTTCCCCGAAACATGACGATACGCTACAAAACCAAAAACTCTCAAATGGTTCAAATTCGTTTTGAATCCTGACCATGCTTCCTCTGGTGTTATCTTCTCAAGTTTTTTTTTCCGGACACCTATTCAAACTAATAGGCATATGTGGATACCGCTTATCCTCATAACTCTTTCGGCAAGTTATTCCCCTATAACATGTTTCTAACCATGTTCATGATCGATGGATTCTTCCTTTCGGCATCACCATTTTATTATGATGTATAAGGTGGTACAACCTCATGTGCTTATCCATTCTTGATCACAAAGTTTTTCAAATTCTTTTGAGGCATATTCACCTTCACCATTCATTTTGGGCACTTTAAGCTTGTGATAATTTTTTCCTCACAATGATGGACTTGAACTTCTTAAACACTTTTAAATACCTCATCCTTTCTTTTGTTTAGGCATGTTCATGGCTTTCTACTATGATCATTGATGAATGTGATAAAATATATATTCCCACCAATAGAATCTACTTGCATCAGTCCACACAGATTCGAATACATTACCTTAAGGTGATTCTTGGTTCTACAACCTACATCCTTTCTGAATTTACCCTTATATTGCTTCACTTGCCTAGATTCTTCACAAACTTTAGCTAGTATATTGATCAATGGCAACCCTATTACCATTTCGTTCTTTTGCAAGTCTTTGAGGTCTCGAAAATTGAGATACCATTGACGATAGTGTCATATCCACTCATCTCAATTTGATGTTGTAGCAAGACATCTATTCTACATAACCTTCAGCTCAACCTTGAAGGTTTTATTGGAAGCCATAGGAGCTTTAAGGACCAAAACCCTGTTTGCATCCATAACGTGCAACCCTTTATTTTCCATGTAAATCTTGTAACCATTCTCAAGCAATTGTGCCAATATTAGAAAGTTACATTTGATTCCTTGAAATATATGATACAACTTTGATTAAGGAATATCCATCATCCTTTCTCATGATCAAAACATCACCTATCCCATCGACCGCTAGAGTGGTGTCATATGCGAACTTCACTTTGTTCTTCATGGCACAATTGATTTTAATAACCAATCCTTCCTTCCCGTCATATGAGTAGAACACCCGGAGTCCAAATACCATTCCTCTTTGCACTAAACTAAACCTTTCATACTCATCATAACATTTTTTTCTGCCTGTAACTGGTTACAACTTTTACGTAATTAGTTACAACATATTTCTCCAGCATTTTCAAAACTGGTGTTATTGTTGTCTCGCAACCTGTTGCTCCCTGCATTTCCCTTTTGTTATCATGACCAAGAGTGTATTGTCCTCATTAAACTCTTGTATTGCAACCTTGACTTCATCTCCTTAAGGTTCCTTCTTGTTTGCATTGCACTCTTTTGTAAAATGACTGAACCATTGTCAATTAAAGCATTGCACCTTGCTTTTGTCAAACCTCTTCCTTTCATCTCTAAAGTTACCTTGACCACCATTTTTGTTGTACCTACTCCTATCCCTTTGACAAGTCGAATTCTTTGAACTTTGGGACTCTCTTTCACCAAAATTCTGAAAATTCCCTTTGCTTTTCATGATCCATTTTCCTTTCGATCTCTTTTCCTTTTTGTTGAAGTAAGCTTGCACAACGATCTCCACCTTTGCCTTATCATTATTTCTCCAATTCATCCTTTTCTCATGAGCTTTAATATAGCTTTTCATCTCCTCTTTTCTCATCATCGCAAGATCATTAAATTCTTCAATCGCTACAACCACGTTGTCAAATCTTGGCATTAAAGAATACAAGATTTTTGCGACAACATACTGCTCTGTGATTGTTTCTGAAGGAAAATTGCGATCTAAACGCAGCGGAAAACAAAAATTTTCCTTTAGTGAACCTCACGAATGAGCATGGTCAGTGATAGAATCGTTACCCTCTTTGTGGCGATTCAGATCTTTGATGCAGCGATCACAAGCGTTGATGAAGTGCAACGCCTCTACTCAGTCCACACGAACAGCTTCCGGTCACAGTGCTAGCTGCTTACGAACGGAAATTATTTGAGTGAGAAGAAAGAATCAAAACGAAATTGCATCAAGTGAAAGCTTCATCACAAGGGTTCCTTTTATAGACTCTCTTGTGGGCTGCGGGCTAAAACCCTAATTCACAATGATCCATAATAATTATTATATATTATTATAATAACTATTATTATAATAAATATATTTATTTTATTATTATTTTATAACCATTATAAAATAACAATAATTATTATTATATTATCCGAATTTCTATTTTTCACTTAAGTGCACCGTACCTTACGGTGTTCCTTTGATTTCTCTATCTCTCATCAAACTGTCCTTATGTGTGTGACCCTGTAGGATTTCGTAACGTTGGTAATTATATTAAATTTATATATATTTAACATAATAAACAGTAAGCGGTATCTAGCAACACATCACTGCTACCCAAGTCACGAAAATGTCATGTGATCTGACAAAACCTTTTTCGTGATAATATATGTTTGTACAATTACCCTTTTGCCCCTATGTCTATATTGAACACAAGGCATACACTGTGTCATCCTTGTCCAGTTCAATATTGGGCCCTTAGACATTTCTCCTGTTATGCAGGATTGGCAAATTCCATCTAGGACACTCATGTCCCTCAGCATGCTTCGTGGAGTGCCCATCAACTGTCTTTATGATCATCCAGTTACGGATAATGTTTTGATCAGCAATAAAGCACCCGACTCTACATCTAGGGTCCATAGTGGTTTCAGGTCGAAGGGTGGTAATACACCATTATCACCATGAGAATAACTTATGACACTTTGCATAACATACTATGTAGTATTCTCATAGCGGGTCAATCCGGTATAAATATTACTCCTGTTCCGGTGTGGGCCTCACCTCGGCAGGCCCAATACCAAATACGGCCCAACAGGCGAACTGAGCACACCTGGCACACGCCCCTTCGGACGAGCAGGACCGTCCGCCGGGCACAAGCCATCACGCCGCATCCCCTTCGTCGTCCGTCTCACCAGACGAGCGAGACTACCCGGGCTCCCTCCGCGGGAGAATAACGTGCTCGGCGCACGTTCTCCACGTGCTCCCCTCCGCGGGGACACGTCATCGGCCAACCGCCCACCTCCGAAAGAGCAGGTCAAACCCACTTTCCGGAGACCTAGGAGCGGTTGAACTAGGGCGAAGACCACGTCCTGGTCTTCACTACGCCACGTAAGCCCTAGCAGTCATTAGGGTTGGGCCTGGTCGTCTGGCCCACCTCGAATGACCGTTGGCCCAGCGCTGGGGTCTCTCTATAAATACCCTCTTCTTCAAGAGGGTCAGGTAACTCTTCTTGCCCCCTTTTCTGTACTATTGCTTCCTCTCTGTCCAACTTCTTACTTGGGCGTCGGAGTGCTTTGCAGGTACACCCCCTCCTCGTTCTTACCTCGGCGAACAGATAACCGTCCGGCGAAGCGTGGCCAGTCCGTGATCCCTCCTGATCAGGTCAGATCAGTGGCGCCGTCTGTGGGAAACGGAAACTTCCCCGTTACTCCGAGCAGAAAAACCAAAAGTTTCACCAAACCTCCACGGTCATGGCCAGCCCACGCCGCGATGACACTCCGCACGATCTCGCGCTCAACACTGCCACCAACGGGAAGCAGGTAGGAACGGCGCGCCTGAATGAAGCCGAAGAAAGAGACGGGCAAACTGCCTCACCATCGTCCGAGGAAAGGCCCCTGCATGCCGACCATCGCCCCCCGAGCCCGCCGGCGTTCCACCCCGTTCCCATCCCGGCGGGAGCGGACCCCACGGTAGCCGCCCTCTTTGCAGCCATCAACCAGACGAACCAGCTGCTGTCCCAACAGAACGCTAGAATTGGAGCGTTGGAACGCGGCGGCTCCCCGAGGTACCCCCAGCGGGAAGACCAGAACGGAGGTTCGAGGAGCCCCTCACCTCGACCCAGGAACCGCCGACCGCGGTTGGAGAGACGCCGCCCCCAAGCGACACGGGAGCGCACCAGATCCCCGGCAAGACACGGTCGCGGGAGGAACCAGAACGCCGCGGCGACCCCAACCGAGGAAACCCGAGGCGGGAGCACAGGCCGGAGATCGAGGGCCCGAAACCCGGGACACACCGCGATCGGCTCATCCCCCCTGAGATCCCCGGCGCACAGCGACGAGGATGACTACCGCACCCCACTATCCCGGGAGATCATGGCGGCCCCTATACCCCAAGGAATGGAGAAGCCACCGACGCTGTCAACGTACGACGGCACCTCCGACCCGGACGATCATCTGGAAGACATCGAGGCCATGCTCGACTACCGCAATGTCCGGGGAGCTATCAAATGCAGACTCTTCCCGACGACTCTGAGGAAAGGCGCTATGACCTGGTACAAAAGCCTGGAGCCCGAATCAGTTACATCGTGGAGGGTCTTGAAGGACCTATTCTCCAAACACTTCACAGCGTCCCGGCGTCACCCGAAGACGGAAGCAGTCCTCGGGGCGATCATCCAAGGCCCCGACGAACCCCTCCGGAAATACATCGAAAGATTTACTCGGGAAGCCGTACAGGTGACGACTTCCGACGAAATGAAACGCTACTTAATGGAGCAAGGCCTGCGCCATGACTCCAAATTCTACGAGGCCGTGGGCATACACCGGCCCACGTCCCTCCAAGACTTCCTCGACAGGGCCGCCCACTACATCCGGTTCGAGGAAACACAAGCGGCCAACTCCGCCCGCGACACCCGAGACAGAGAAGCCCCCCGCGGGCACCGAGACGACGGAGCTTCGAGCCACCGGCGAGGAGGGGACCGCCGTCGGGATGACCGCCACCGCGAACCCCGCGAACAGCGCGAGTCGCGCGGCCCGGCAGGAAGGTTCACCGAGTACACCGCCTTGGTCGCTTCCCGCGAACGCATACTGGCCGAATGCGCTAAAACCGAGTTTGTGCAGGGAGGTGTCCGTTTTCCACGACCAACGCCGCCCAAACCCAACGTGGACAAGTCAAAGTACTGCCGGTTCCACAGGACCCACGGGCATGTAACGGAAGACTGCATCCATCTCAAAGATGCGATCGAAATCCTAATCAAAGATGGGCACTTAAAGCGATACACCCGGGGAGGTGAACCACCCAGATCGGAGGCCCCGGAGGCAAAGAAAATCGAGGAGCTCCCCTGCCCAGAAGACGGTGAGAGACTCCAGGTCGCGCTGTGCGTCAGCCGCCCCGAGGACTGGTTCGCAAGCAGAGGACTCGGCATCCCCGAAGCACCCAGCTTCGTCGGCGAGCCAATCCGACCAACCAGCCGATGGGAATACTTCCCCAGAGCCATGGTCATCTCTGATGGCGCTACGAGGAGTCTGTCCATAGGATCTGTGAAAAGGAAATTCGACGAACTCATCGCGGGCAACTCCGGCAAGATGAGCACGCTCGACAGATTCCGAGGCCGCTCCAACCCGATCACGTTCTACCTCGAGGAACTACCCGGGGGATCTCCCAATTCCAACATACCCTTGCTCATACGCGCACGTATGGCAAACTTCGACGTCAGGCGCCTCCTCGTCGACGGAGGGAGCTCGGTTGACATAATGTACTCACATTTGTTCACAACTCTCCAGCTCAACGAGTCCAACCTCTCCCCCTACGTAGGCTCCGACCTCCAGGGGTTCAACGGGACGACGACAAGACCCTGGGGATACGTGGAACTGAAAGTCACCTTTGGGGAAGAGGAAACGGCCAGAGACATCAGCATCCGCTTCTTAGTCATCGAATGCCCGTCCCTGTATAACTGCATCCTGGGCAGGACAACGATAGCAGAACTCACCGCGGTACCCTCCACCGCCCACCTGAAGATGAAAGATTACACGAGAAGGGGAGCCGTGGTCACCCTCAACGGCGACATCGAAGCTGCCCGAAGGTGTTTTGAAGCCGCGCTGAAAGGCTTCGACTCCATCGCTCCACCGACCAAAAAGAAAGCACCGAGCGCTACGCCAAAGGACAAGCCAACAGAGCTGGTCGGATCAGTTGAGCTCGACAGTCGCTTCACCGACGAGCTCGACAATAAAAAGACTGACGCGGCCAACGAGCATCCAGCGCGCCCCATCCCGGATGGCGATTTCGAGCTCATTCCCCTCGGGGACGACACGACCAGAACCGTAAGGGTAGGCGCAGGACTCCCCGACCTCGCGAAACGACAGCTCCAAGCCTGCCTCCGCGAGAATGCCGACCTCTTCGCCTGGAGCGCCGCGGAAATGCCGGGACTCGACCCTGAGGTCGCCTGCCACCAGCTGTCCATCAGCCCGACCGCAAAGGCCGTGGTGCAACGCCGTCGCCGCCAGTCTCCAGAAAAATCGGCAGCAGCCGAACAAGCTGTAAAAGACCTCTTAGAGGCAAATTTTATTTCGGAAGCCCGGTATTCCACCTGGCTGTCCAACGTTGTACTTGTTAAAAAGAATAATG
>CAWUDS030007262.1:0-23567 GCA_963859935.3 Lathyrus sativus
CACTCGGTTATCAATCCATTCCTAAGGAATCACATTTAGAATTTGTAAAGCACAACCTTAGATACATTCGAGGTACATCTAAGTATGGGCTTTGGTTTTCCAAGGGTAGCGATTTTAAGTTTGGTTGGTTGCTCCAATTCCGATATTTCCGATGCAAATCTGATAGAAAAAGTACTAGTGAGACTTGCCACCTGTTTTCATACTCATTAGTTAGTTGACATAGCAAGAAGAAAGTCTTTATTTTTTGGTTTACTTCTAAGGTGGAATACGTCGCAGCTAGTAGTTGTTGTGCACAAAGTTTATTGGCTAAAACAACAACTTCTCGACTTTGACATCGAAATTCAACGTACTTCCAATAAAGTCTAATAGTACTAGTGCGATTAACCTAAACAAATAGTTGGTGTTAACCCTCTCGTACTAAATACATTGAGAAACGTGACAATGATGAAAAAGCGATTTCGTTTTTGAACATGTTGATAGAAAAAATCAACTTCCGGACATTTTCATTAAACCTCTTGCGACTGACCCATTTTTTAATATTCGACGGGAATTGGACATTCTGGATATCTCAAATGTTGCCTAATTTTGTGTTGCATGCACTTCTTGCACTTGTTTCAACTTTCGTTAGAATGTTCAATTTCATGTCTCATCCTATGAGGTAATATTATTTCACTTATCTATTTGTTTGTAAGTTTTTTTTCAAAGTGTGACCATTGGATTATCGAAGATCTTGGGTTTATTCTGTTTCGTGGGAAGTTACAATTGAAAGAGATCCTATGTCCCTTGTTATTTGGCCTACGGACATTACACTTAAAGATAAGCCCGTATTCAAGCCAAGCTCTAAATTCAAGAATTCGTCTATCGCAAAGCCATCAGAATTTTAGAAACGGGAGACTAAGCTAAAGTTGGAATCATTCAAAGCGCTTTTTCTCTTTGAGATGCCACGCACAACATAGGGGTTGCGGAACTAATTCACTATCCACTTTCACATCTCTAATCAAGTTTTATAGGGAAGTACACTTTGAGATTTAGAGGAAGGCTGTATTACATTTTTAAAGGACATAATGGACTAAGGGGAATCCCATGACCACGTTTCTTTTCAAAATAGTTGATATGGCCATTTGACCTCGAATACCACACAGTTAGCCAACACTTTGTTTCATGAGAATATTGCTAAATAACTTTAAAGGGAAGAAGTTCCAGGTGAATACATTAATAAGAAATTGAAAATACATTTGAGTGTTGCACCACTTCGGCCAGGGGTAATCTACAATCATTGATCCTAAATATTTAATACAATATATTACAAAGCTTCACATAGTACTTTCTTGAAGCATTTTCTTTTTCCAACCAAGTTGGTGAGCTGCCCACCGAGGAATGTTGCGGAACTGTTACCACTTCATAACATTCTTTTTTAAGGAAACCATCCACCTGCTATGGCAGAACCAAAAACCAAGGTTACAAGACGAATTCAAAGCTACACAAGACATTTCCGAGTTCACCATTACAATGTTCAGAACTAAAGATAAGAGATGTAGATAATTTCCAATGCAAGGAGTAATATACATTCATTTCAAAGGCTACAAATTATGCTTTAAAGAGAACTCTAATTCAAATCCTAAAGAAGAGCTTACCGAAGGAGAATATTCTGATCTAAGCATAGAGGAGCGACTAAGTGCCCTTGTTGCATTGATTGGCGCAGCAAATGAAGGAGGTTCAATCCGTTTTATTCTGGAGGATCAATTGGAATCAACAAATGCTCTAAAAGGCAAGGGGTGGACAGAAGAACAAATGGACAAAATTCTGTTAGGAGATGATTACCTGTCACTTACTTGAATTAAATTCAAAGCATAAGTCATACCCTGCTGTTGAGGAAACCATAGCTCCCCCGCTCAACATCCGTATTAACAACAGTAAGAATGAAAGCACATCACAGCACTACAGAAAACCAAAGAGGAACTCCTTCTGCACAGAGCCTGTCTGGAAAAGCCCTCATCAGGTCAAGATCTCTGCATAGGCCTTAATAATCCTCAGACTATGTTTATATGCACAGTATTCAACGGTCAAGACCTCAGTTAAAATCTTATATATCCCACATAGCGGAGGAGATATGCATCTATAGATCCTTACCCCTCGGACAAGACCGCAGACATAATCTGTTAGAACACATATTGGTTCTTAATTATATCTCTATGTTTTGATGATAACTCTTATGAAATTTTGTATTAAAGAATTATATCCTCTAAAATTTATTTGAAAATGTTTGCTGCAGATATTAAAGTAAAAATTATTCTGGAAGCAAATTAGATTTGAACATGAAAATATGCAAGGCTCTGAAGCGTCAGAAGCATCTGTTAGAAGATTCTGAACACTGCCTACAGAAGATTCTGAGCGCTGTCTACAGAAGAATCTGAAGCAGAAGCTACAGAAGAATCTGAAGTAGAAGCCAAAAGAATCTGAAGCATTGAAGAATTCTGTATGAAGAGTTTCAAGCTTAGTTTATTTCAGAAGACTCTGATAGTACTACGTTGCCAGTACTGAGGGATCTGATCTAAAACTCTGCTCTGAACAACTACACGCTGAAAGCACACATGCTGCAAAGACTCTGATTCAGCAAACTCTGATGAACATCAGAAGACTCTAACCAATCTAGACTCTGATGATATTTACTGAAAACTTATTGAAGAAGAATTCAAACTTATGTCCGTTGGTATGGCCAAACGACTCTTTCCTTATTAATGTTAGACACAAGAACACGGACAAAAAGGATTTTTCTGTGTATTCTATTTCTAGGAAAGGTCATGTGATGTGAAGACAAAAAGGCTCAGACCTTTTTGTACACAGCCTTCAACGTGATAGCTACTTGGAACCACTTTGCCTATAAAAGGAAGACTCCATTCATCTTCTTCAGTTGACGAAACATTGAAAGAATTCAAAGAAAGCTCTCATACAATTAATTCTTATTTGGTGAATTTATTTCATAGTTCATAAATCTTAAGTGTAAAATCACAGTTGTGATAAAGCTTTATTAGAAGCAATTTAAACACTTGTATCATTCTTACATTTGGTTGTAAAAGAACCTTAAGAAAATCCAGTTAGGATCAATAGTTCTTGAGAAGACTAAGAACAGTTGTTCTTAGTGCTTGCTATTGTAATCAGTTGATTTAATAGTGGATTAAGTCCTTGTTTGAGAAAGGCAAATCACTCTTGATAGGGTGGACTGGAGTAGTTGAGTTAAACGAACCAGGATAAAAATCCTTGAGTTTTTATTGCTATGTTTTTCTATATACTTATTCAACCCCCCCTCCCCCCTTCTAAGTATTTTCTCACCTTCAGTTGGTATCAGAGCTCTGGTTCTGTGTGCTACCACTTCATAGTGACAAAAAAGATCGAGTGAGAAAAAATTTGATATATATTTGGTTGTTATTATGGCTGAAACTTCAACATCTAGCAGTAACAACAGATATGAAGAAAGGGACAGAATCAACACAAAACCCCCTATGTTTGATGGGGAGAAATTTGATTATTGGAAGGACAGGATAGAAAGTTTCTTCCTTGGTTATGATGCTGATTTGTGGGACTTGGTCATAGATGGGTATGTTCGTCCCACTGATAGGAATGGCAAGAAAATAGACAGAAAATCTATGACTGAAGCCCAAAAGAAGGAGTTTAGAAATCACCTCAAGGCTAGAACAATCTTGTTAAATGCAATATCTCACACTGAGTATGAGAAGATCACAAATAGAGAAACTGCATTTGACATGTTTGAGTCCTTGAAGATGACTGATGAAGGAAACCTTCAAGTTAAAGAAACCAAGGCTCTGGCGTTAATACAGAAGTATGAAGCGTTCAAAATGGAAGAATCTGAGTCTATAGAAACTATGTTCTCTAGATTCCAGATCCTTACAGCTGGTCTAAAAGTTATGGACAAAGGCTACTCAACTGCTGATCATGTGAAGAAGATCATCAGAAGCTTGCCTATCAGATGGAGACCTATGGTCACTGCTCTGAAGCTTGCCAAGGATCTGAACAAGATCACTCTGGAGGAACTAATCAGCTCACTAAGGAGCCATGAAATTGAACTTGAGGAAGATGAGCCTCAAAATAAAGGTAAGTCAATTTCCTTAAAATCTAACAAATCTGTGAAAGCTTTGCAGTTGTTAGAAGAAAGCTATGAAGAATCTTCTTCTGAAGAAGAAGATGAACTGTCCTTGCTGTCCAGAAGAATCAACAGACTCTGGAAGCACAAGCAGAGGAAGTTCAAGAACTTCAAAAAGCTAGATCAGCGCAAGGAGTCCTCTGGACCAAAAAGATTTGGAAAGAAGGAAGTTGTTTGTTTTGAATGCAAACAACCTGGTCATTACAAAAATGAATGTCCAAAGCTTCAGAAAGAAAAGCCCAAAAGAAAGCCTGAGCACAAGAAGAAGGTTCTAATGGCTACATGGGATAATTCAGATGACTCTGAATCTTCATCAGATTCTGAAGAGGAATGCGCCAACATGGCTCTGATGGCAGGCATTGAAGATCAGAATGAAGAATCATCTGGATCTGAGTCTGATTCTGAATCTGACTCAGAAGAGGTACTTTCTGATCTCACTAGGGAAGAGCTTATTAAAGTCTTATCAGAAGTCCTGAAAAATTATAATCAGATTAAGCTCAAATGCAAGAAGCTTAAATGTAATCTTGGTTCTGAGAATAATCTGTTAAGATCAGAAGTTGCTGAGCTAAAAGAAAATAACTTGAAAATGAAAGCCAATTTTGAAAAAGCTCAACAAAATTCTGAATCTGAAAGTAAGTCTAAATGCAAAAACATTTTAGAAGAATATGACTTTACCTTTCAGAAGTTTCTTGCTAAAAGCATATATAGAAGCAAGATGGCTTCAATGATCTATGGGGTTAGCAGAAACAACAGGAAAGGAATTGGATATGAATCTTCCTCTGGAAAGGATTTAAATCCAATGCCTGTTGATAAACTTGTTATTAAGAAAACTCCCTTATACTCTCATTTCAAATTTGGTCATCTGAATGACATTAAACACACATGTTCTGATCAGAACGCTCCTATGTTTAAGCCAAAAGTAAGTCAGAACAAAACTGTTGTAAAAAGACAGAAGTTCAGACCAACTTTCAAGGCAACTAACCAAAAAGGACCCAAAAAGATCTGGGTACCTAAAGATAAGATTATCCCTGTTGCAGATGTTTTTAGCAGAAAAGTCAAGACGCCAGTCATGGTACCTGGACTCTGGCTGCTCACGTCACATGACGGGAGAAAGTTTTATGTTCCAAAGCCTGGAGCTTAAATCTGTAGGAGAAGTGAAGTTTGGAGGGAATCAGAAGGTCAAGATCATTGGCTCTGGTACTATTGGTAATGGTAACCTTCCCTCTATATCTAATGTTCATCTTGTAGAAGGATTAAAACATAATCTATTGTCCATAAGTCAATTAAGTGGCAATGGTTATGATATAATCTTTAATCAACAATGTTGCAAAGCTGTTAGTCAGAAGGATGGCTCAATCTTGTTTAATGGAAAGAGGAAGAACAACATTTATAAAATAAATCTTTCAGAACTTAAGGTTCAAACTGTTAAATGCCTTTTGTCTGTTAATCATAAGCAATGGGTCTGGCACAGAAGATTGAGGCATATTAATATGAGACGTATATCTCAGATTAATAAACTCAATCTGGTCAGAGGACTTCCTAAGCTGAAGTTCAACTCAGATGCTCTTTTTGAAGCATGTCAAAAAGGAAAATTTTCAAAATCTTCTTTTAAATCTAAAAATGTTGTTTCAACCTCAAGACCATTAGAATTACTTCACATTGATCTGTTTGGACCAGTGAAAACTGCATCCATGAGAGAAGAAGTATGGATTAGTCATTGTTGATGACTATAGCAGATGGACATGGGTAAAGTTCTTAAAACACAAGGATGAGTCACACTCTGTGTTCTTTGACTTCTGCAAACAAGTGCAGAATGAAAAAGATTTCAAAATTATTAAAGTCAGAAGTGATCATGGTGGTGAGTTTGAAAACAAATATTTTGAAAAATATTTTAATGAAAATGGCATTGCTCATGATTTTTCCTGTCCTAGAACTCTGCAAGAAATGGCCAGAACCATGATCAACGAGACTAATCTGGCAAAGCACTTTTGGGCAGAAGCAATAAACACAGCCTGTTACATTCAGAACAGAGTGTCTGTAAGACCTCTTCTGGAAAAGATTCCTTATGAATTGTGGAGGAACAGAAAGCCCAACATTTCATATTTTCATCCTTTTGGATGTATTTGCTATATGTTGAACACTAAAGAGAATCTTAACAAGTTTGATTCTAAAGCACAGAAGTGTTTCATGCTTGGCTATTCTGAACGCTCTAAAGGCTACAGAGTATACAATACTGAAACACAGATTGTGGAAGAATCTATACATGTTAGATTTGATGATAAGCTTGGCATTGAAAAGCCAAAGCAGTTTGATAGTTCTGCAGATAGAGAAGTAATTCTCACAGACTCTGAAGGATCAGAGGCAGATAAAGCTCAAGTGAAGGAACCTGAAGCAACGCCAAATGCAATTCCTTTGGCTTCTCAAATGAACAACTTGAACCTTTCTGAAGAATCAACTGTTAGACGATCATCTTCCAGAATCAAGGCCTCTCACCCAGAGGATGTGATCATTGGAAAGAAGGATGACCCCATTAGAACAAGATTCTTCCTTAGATCATCTGAAGCATCATTATTTGGGTTGGTGTTAGTTATTGAACCAACGTCTGTGGATGAAGCTCTGCAAAATAATGACTGGATAATTGCCATGCAAGAAGAGCTCAATCAGTTCACAAGAAGTGATGTTTGGGATCTGGTTCCAAGACCAAAAGGATTCAACATAATTGGAACTAAATGGGTCTTCAGAAACAAGTTAAATGAGAAAGGAGAAGTTGAAAGAAATAAGGCAAGGCTTGTTGCTGAAGGTTACAGCCAGCAAAAAGGAATTTATTATACAGAGACTTATGCTCCTGTAGCAAGGTTTGAGTCTATTCGTTTACAAATTTCTTTTGCTGCACAAAATAACATCACTCTATATAAGATGGATGTTAAAAGTGCTTTTCTAAATGGTATTATAGAAGAAGAAGTTTATGTTAACCAACCTCCTGGCTTTGAAAGTGAAAAATTTCCAGAACATGTTTTTAAACTAAAGAAATCTCTTTATGGTTTAAAACAAGCTCCCATAGTTTGGTATGAGAGATTAAGCAATTTTCTTCTGGAGAAAAATTTCATCAGAGGCAAAGTGGACACAACTCTTTTTTGTAAAACATTTAAGAAAGATCTTTTAATTTGTCAAATATATGTTGATGATATTATATTTGGATTTACCAATCTTATGCTGGGAAAGGAGTTTGCTCAATGTATGCAGGCAGAATTTGAGATGAGCATGATGGGAGAATTGAGATTCTTTCTGGGAATTCAAGTCAACCAGACTCCAGATTGCACTTACATTCATCAGACCAAATATGTTAAAGAGCTTCTGAAGAAGTTTAACATGACTGATAGTAAGATGGAAAAGACTCCCATGAATCCAACAAGTACACTTGGTAAGGAAGAGGTAAGTAAGAAAGTAGATCAGAAACTCTACAGAGGTAGATCTCTTCTCTACTTAACTGCTTCTAGACCTGATATTTTATTCAGTGTATGCTTGTATGCAAGATTCCAATCAGATCCTAGAGAATCACACTTAACAGTTGTTAAGAGGATACTAAGGTATCTGAAAGGTACTTCTAATGTAGGTTTGTGTTACAGAAAATCTGATGATTTCAAATTAGTTGGATTCTATGATGCTGATTACGCTGGAGAAAGAGTGGAAAGAAAAAGTACTTCTGGAAGTTGTCAATTTCTAGGAAGAAATCTAATCTCCTGGTACAACAAGAAGCAACCTATAATTGCACTTTCAACTACAGAAGCAAAATATATTGTTGCTGCTGGATGTAGCACGCAGATGCTCTGGATGAAAAGTCAGCTAGAAGACTATCAGATCTTTGAGAGTAACATTTCTATTTTCTGTGATAATACTTCTGCTATATGTTTGTCTAAAAACCCTATTTTACACTCTAAGGCAAAACATATAGAAATTAAACATCAATTCATCAGAGACTATGTTCAGAAGGGTATTATAAATTTAGCCTTTGTTGATATAGATCATCAGTGGGCTGATATTTTCACAAAACCCCTTGCTGAAGATAGGTTCAAGTTTATTCTGAAAAATGTTGGTATGGATTTTTGTCCAGAATGATATTTATCAGAAGCAAACTCTTCATATGCAAAATGTTTAAAACTATGAAGTATTTCATCTGTCAATTATTTGATTATTTGATTTATTATTTGTGTATCTGAACTAACAAGTCTTAAAGGATCTGAACGTTGGCTAACGTTTCATTTATCAAGAGAATTCAGAAGCACATGCAAGCAAACACGTGTCACTCTGAATCTGAAAAGATGGCGTGTACACTACTGAAGAGACATTTGAGGTATTGTTTGAATAGTGAAAATCTTGATTTTCCCCCCAAATTGTCATAATCAATTAATGCTTTGAAACGATTTTTATTCTTTTCATTAAATGCCATTAATTGCTAAGTGGAACATGCTATTTGTGACTGTTTGTGTGCCCTATTTCTTTCTCTATAAATACCACATTTCACACAATTTCACATTTTTCACTTCACAGACAATTTATGCATTTCTGTCTTCTCTTTACTCTTCACAAAAACCCTAAACCTTCATCCAAATCATCTTCATCTTTAACAATGGCAACATCATCCTCTACATCAGCTCAGTTTCAATCATCTATGGCTGCAGTTACGTCAGAAAATATGGGTGTTACTCCATTTAAGGAACCAAAAAGGACATTGTTAACCCCTGTGGACAAACTTGAAGTTCTTTGTGAATCCATGGTGGAATTTGATTCTCTGGCTGAAAATGGGTTTGAGTTACGTTCTTTAATTGATGCACAAGGCTGGGTTAAGTATTTTGACAGTTTGTTTGGTCCAGTATATCCATATCTTGTGAAGGAATTCTGGATTCATGCTTCTGTTTATCCCAAATTCATCCTCTCTTCTGTTATGGGAAAGGAGATCATCATCACTGAAGATCTCATCAGGAAACTCATAGGGTATGAGGAGACTGATGGAGTTTGTCATCTGCCAGCTGGGCGTGTGGATATGGAAGAAGTCTATGAGGAAGTCATTACATCTGGACAGGCCTCCAACAAATTTAAGGATCTGAAACCTGACTATAGAATCTGGGCAAAGATTTTTCTGGGATGCATCCATCACAGAAAACCCACCAATTCTCCAGATTATGTGAATAATAAACAACTCTACTTTATGTACTGTTTGAGTCAGAGTACAAAGGTAGATCTTCCATACATTCTCTTTATGCATCTGTGGAATCATATCAATGCATCAAGAGAATCTGTAAAGGATAAGGGACAGAAGATCAGGACGTGGATTCCCTTTGGAAGATTGATCTCAGACATTCTGACAGAGAATGGTCTGGTAATTGCTCTATATGAAGCTGGAGTTACAGATGAGCTTGAATCAATAGTTGGTAAACCATTGAATACAAAGAGTCTTCAGAGGCTAAAGATTGTGGATGAACTCACAGCTGTTCCCAAGAAGCTAAATGTTTCTGAAGTTAGTCAGAAGAGGATTCTAGTTAAAGATTTTCCACTCTTTGGTGCTGAAGAACCCAGGGAGATTATTGTTAGGTATATTGATGCATGCAAAGCAGATGGAACACCTGTTCCTGCAGATATTCTGATAAGAGCAAGGGAACCCATTCCAGATGTGTATGATGAGAACACAAGGAAAAGGAAACAATTAGAGGCAGAAGAAGCTGCTCAGAAGAAACCAAGAGTTGCTGACAAGCCACAGAAGCAGATCAAGCGAAGAGCTTCTGGAGAAGTTCCCTCTGTTCCCACCAAGCGCATAAAGACAAAAGGTACTAAATCTTCTTTACCTTCTATTCCTAAAATTGCTGTAAATATATCAACAATTAGATCTGTGCCTGAACCCCCTCCCACTCAAAATCAAACAATTTCTGCTCCATCTCAAACCTCTGTACCACCAAAATCCTCTAATCCTATTTCCACTACACCATTAAAATCTTCTGATATTCCTCAATCTGAACAAGTTGCATCTGAACCACTTGCATCTGAACCACTTGTATCTGAACCACCAACATCCAAACCTTCTGATATTCAACCAGAACCATCCAATCCTATTGAAACAAATATACTTGAGACTGAGGTTCTAAACATTACACCTCTCAAGACTGTATTTGAAGTTTCTTCTACATCTTGTACACCAACCACATCATCTGATTCATCTGAATCTGATATCCATCCAGATTTTATTTCACCTGCCTCTCTCAGAAAATTTGAATCTAAACAACCATAACCACCTGTTTCATCTGAAACTCTCATTCCCAAAACCATTCCAAAACCTAAACCAAGGAGATATGAGTTTGTCTCATTTGCTTCTTTTAAACCATTCCCCTCTGATCCACTTCCTTCTGGTTTCAAGTTTAAAAATTTTTATGACAGAATTGAACCATCTGACTCTATCACTCCATTTAAACCTAGGATTTCAATCATTCTACCATCTGTTCTTCAAACATACTTACAAGAACTACCAAAAATGATTTCATCAGAACCCCTTTTGTCTGGTAAATCTGTTTTCTTTCCTTACACTTCCACCTCATTTGATGTTGTTTCCTATACATCAAGTGCAAAACCATTTCTGATTAAGGCCTTAACAAGATCCAAATCTACCACTTCATCTGACCATCCATCTCTTCCTCTCTACCCTCGTCCTCTGATCATCATTCCAGAATTTATCATTCCACCTCCACCTCAACCCAAGCCATTCACCTTGGAAACCCTTCTGAAACCAAAATCTAGGCTAAATTTTGATAATTTATTTGTAAATTTTATGAAAGAAATAAAGATGCATTTAGGCTCTGTTCAGAAGAGATGTTTGTCAACCATGGATGCAAATGAATCTGATGCTATCTGGAATAGCTTCATTAACAGATTCAATACTGTAGCCTCAAATCTGAAGAATGTATGTTCTGATGATGCGAAGCTCAGATTTGCTGAGACTGCCAGAAGCATGATGTGGAATGTAAAAAGATCTGCACCTTTGCTTCTTGAAGATGTGCCTTCTTCTTTTGAAGTATCTGCTACAGAAGCTTTTACATAATCTATTTTTGAAGAAAATCCACTAGCTATGACAATTGGGGAAAACCCCTTTGGATCTGCTGCCCCTGACTCTGCATCTCCTATGGAAATTGAGTATGTTCCTGCTTCAGAATCTGCTCCACATTCTTCATCTGAGGTCAAGAAAGAGAATCCAGATCTTGAAGATAAGATTGCAGTTTTGGAAGCTAGACAATCTGAGATTAAGTCATGGATGGCCAAGCAAGACCAGAAGTCTGAAGACATGGCAAAATGGATGTCTAAACAAGATCAGAAGAATGACGACATGGCTAAATGGATGACAAAGCAAGAAGGGTCTTCATCTGATATCACTCACCTGTTGAAGATGATTATGTCCAAGCAAACCTAGTTTATGTTTTTCTGTATCTGATGTTTGTGCACATGTACTTGAATTTATCTGATGATTTGTCTGTTTTAAACATGAATGAAATGACTCTGCTATTTTCTCTACATGATTTTATCTTTTCTGTATTTCCTTTTATTTGTCTTTAAAAGTTTTACTTTTTGATTATGACAAAAAAGGGTGAGAAAATGGATCTGACTGTTCAAATAAACTCTACCTAAATGAAACTCATACATATCAATTATAACTAACGTGAACTCCTAGTATTTCAGATCATTTGAAAAATCTGACAAATTCTTTAAAAGTAACTCTGAGATCCCCAGATCATACTTAACCAATCAGGCTCTGATTCTGAAATGTTTATCCAAGTCAAGATCTAATTTTTAGGAACAATCAGGCTCTGATTCTGAAAAGAATACTCATGCAAAAAGGGAAGTTTTTATTTCTTATAAGTATTCAATTCAGGGGAAGATTCATTATCTCAGGGGGAGTTATAATTATATTTTCTCATTGAACAAAATTTCTTATGTTTTTGTCATCATCAAAAAGGGGGAGATTGTTAGAACGCAGATTGGTTCTTAATTATATCTCTATGTTTTGATGATAACTCTTATAAAATTTTGCATTAAAGAATTATATACTCTAAAATTTGTTTGAGAATGTTTGCTGCAGATATTAAAGTAAAAATTATTCTGGAAGCAAATTAGATCTGAGCATGAAAATATGCAAGGCTCTGAAGCGTCAGAAGCATCTGTTAGAAGATTCAGAACGCTGCCTACAGAAGATTCTGAGTGCTGTCTACAGAAGAATCTGAAGCAGAAGCTACAGAAGAATCTGAAACAGAAGCCAGAAGCATCTGAAGCATTGAAGAATTATGTATGAATAGTTTCAAGCTTAGTTTATTTCAGAAGACTCTAATAGTACTACGCTGCCAGTACTGAGGATCTGATCCAAAACTCTGCTCTGAACAACTACACGCTGAAAGCACACATGCTGCAAAGACTCTGATTCAGCAAACTCTGATGAACATCAGAAGACTCTGACCAATCTAGACTCTGATGATATTTGCTGAAACTTATTGAAGAAGAATTCAAACTTATGTCCGTTGGTATGGCTAAACGACTCTTTCCTTATTAATGCTAGACACAAGAACACAGACAAAAAGGATTTCACTGTGCATTCTATTTCTAGGAAAGGTCATGTGATGTGAAGACAAAAAGGCTCAGACCTTTTAGTACACTGCCTTCAACGTGATAGCTACTTCGACCTCTTTGCCTATAAAAGGAAGACTCCATTCATCTTCTTCAGTTGACGAAACATTGAAAGAATTCAAAGAAAGCTCTCATACAATTAATTCTTATTTGCTGAATTTATTTCATAGTTCATAAATCTTAAGTGTAAAATCACAGTTGTGATAAAGCTTTATTAGAAGCAATTTAAACACTTGTATCATTCTTACATTTGATTGTAAAAGAACCTTAAGAAGATCCAGTTAGGATCAGTAGTTCTTGAGAAGACTAAGAACAGTTGTTCTTAGTGCTTGCTAATGTAATTAGTTGATTTAATAGTGGGTTAAGTCCTTGTTTGAGAAAGGCAAATCACTCTTGATAGGGTGGACTGGAGTAGTTGAGTTCAATGAACCAGGATAAAAATCCTTGAGTTTTTATTGCTAAGTTTTTCTATATACTTATTCAACCCCCCTTCTAAGTATTTTCTCACCTTCATAATCGATATTGCCAATTTGTTGCATTTGCTTTGTGCAATGATTCTGGCTCGGGCATGAGTTGGATGACAACAAATGGAGGCTTACTGATTCTGAAGAGGCCTTTGACACACCTCTGAATTCGCTGGATTCACATGGGAGCAGGGAATCACATATGCGCCTAATGTTGTTGAAGATTGAGATTACATTTGAGGAAAATTTTCAAAAAGTGGAAAATATGCCAAATTGGAAACACAAGCGAAATATATGTTAAGAAAGGAAGCTGATGAAACAGATTTCAGTCCTGCTCACCATACTAGTTCTGACAGTCCGAGCAGTACCCTTTGTGGCTTGAGCTCTTATACTTCAGAAGCTTCGTCTTCCTTTAGAATTGGGCTTGGAAAGTGAGAGCAATAAGAAGGCTACCTGGAGAGGATATCGAGATTTTCAACAGTGGATGTTGAAAGAAGACTACAACCCGACAATATTATGTGCAATGAAATATGGAAAAAGAGATGCAAACCTCAACTTACTCAGCAGCAGGAGCCATACAATATTTACTCTAACCATAGAAAGCAGTCCATGTGGTGAATATATTGAAGGAGAAGCGGTAACACTGTCACAATTGAACCTCATTGATCTAGCAGGTTCAGAGAGTTCAAAAGCTGAAACAATTGGCATGAGAAGGAGAGAAGGATCTTATATAAACAAAAGTCTTTTAACTCTTGGAACTGTTATTTCAAAATTGACTGAAATTAAAGCTAGTCACATACCATATAGGGACTCCAAGTTGACTAGGGTGCTTCAGTCTTCCCTCAGTGGTCATGGACGTATATCTCTTATTTACACAGTGACCCATTCATCAACCAACACCAAAGAATCCATTTACAAGGCAAACTTAGCATCTGGTAGATGATGTTTTCAAAGCTCTTCTTCAATTGCAACTGCCAACTTAAATTTCAGCAACCATTACTACAGCAAGGCAACAACATACATTTGTTCTGTTTTCGAAGCAGCTCCCTGGCACAACAGTTTCTACATATTCATTACCTCAGGCAAATAATGATATCCATGAAAAGCAACCACTGTCAAGATAGAGGGCAATGCATTACCTGCTGGATATTTGTGACATTTGTTAAGTTCATGATTCACAAGTGCAAGCATTGAGAGCACACTAGGTCGAAACCAAAACCTGCACTCCTGACTTAAGCCAAAGCAACCTATACCAACGTGAACTGACGCCTATCACTTCCATCAACTTCAAGACTACTGAAGCACCCTCAACCAGGAGGGAAGACCTATTGAAAACGTAGAAGATAAGACAATGTCAGGAAGCCAAGAACCAATTCTCTAAATGTGTTAACATGGAAATTCAGTTTTTGAAACTCTTACCAAAATTCCCGTTGCTTGGTTCTAAAGAGTTTCACGAGTTCCCTACTGGATAAATCGACCGTAGGAAGGATGTTGAATCAATTTGGAGAAAGTTTGTGTAATTATCGAATCTTCCCTCATCATCGTATTCAAACCTGCCAAATCAAGCAAACCAAGTTCCTTACATTAATCACCAAATCAATTCATTGCTAATTGGAATAATAAGACAGCAGGACATTTTGAAACTATCCAAAACAGGGTTCAGACAGCAGGACATTTTATCGCACATTAATTCGAAATTGAATGGAGAAGAAGACCATTTCGCCAATAAAAGAGAGGATTTGAGATGAGAAAGAGGAAAATTGGAACAGAATCCGCAATCCCTATAAAAATCCCAAATTTCAAAACCCTAGATATCGAAGGAAGAACTTATCTATTCTGCCGTCAAAATCGTTGGAGTCGTCACTGAAGGTGAGAAAATATTAGAAGAGGGGGTTGAATAAGTATATAGAAAAACTTAGGACAATAAAAACTCAAGGATTTTTATCCTGGTTCGTTGAACTCAACTACTCCAGTCCACCCTATCAAGAGTGATTTGCCTTTCTCAACAAGGACTTAATCCACTATTAATCAACTGATTACAATAGCAAGCACTAAGAGCAACTGTTCTTAGTCTTCTCAAGAACTACTGACCACAACTGGGTCTTCTTAAGGATCTTTTACAATCAAATGTAAGAATAAAACAAGTGTTTAAATGCTTCTAATTAAGCTATATCACAACTGTGATTTTACACTTAAGTTTTAAGAATAAAGAAATAAATTCAGTAAGATAAAGCTTTGTATGAGAGCTTGTAATGGATTTCTTTCTAGTATTTCGTCAACTGAAGAAGAGTGATAGAGTCTTGCTTTTATAGGCATAGAAGTCCAAGAAGTTTTCACGTTGAAGGCTGTGTACTGAAAAGGGCTGTAGCCTTTTTGTCTTCATATCACTTGACCTTTCCTAGAAGTAGAATGCACAGAAAAATCCTTTTTGTCTGTGTTCTTGTGTCTAGAATAAATGAGGAAAGAGTCGTTTGGCCAAACCAACGGGCATAACTTTGAATTCTTATTCAACAAGTTTCAGCAAATAACATCAGAGCCTTGAGTGATCAGAGTCTTTTGATGTTCATCAGAGATTGCTAAATCAGAGCAATGCAGCAAGTGTGCTTTCAGCGTGTAATAATTCAGAGCAGAGTTTGGGATCAGATCCTCTGTATTGGCAACGTAGTACTATCAGAGTTTTCTAAAATAAACTAAGCTTGAAACTCATCATACAAAAGTCTTCAATGCTTCAGATGCTTCTGGCTTCTGCTTCAGATTCTTCTGTAGCTTCTGCTTCAGATCCTTCTGTAGACAGCGCTCAGAATGTTCTGTAGGCAGCGTTCAGATTCTTCTAAGAGATACTTCTGACGCTTCAGAGCGTTGCATATTTCCATGTTCAGATCTAATTTGCTTTCAGAATAATATTCACTTTAATATCTGCAGCAAACATACTTAAACAAATTTTAGAGTATATAATTTCTTAATACAAAATTTCATAAGAGTTATCATCAAAACATAGAAATATAATTAAGAACCAATATGTGCTCTAACAATCTCCCCCTTTTTGATGATGACAAAAACATAAGAAATTTTGTTCAATATTTCAATAATTATAACTCCCCTTGAGATGATGAATCTCCCCCTGAATTGAATACTTAGAGAGAATAGAAACTTCCCTTTTTGCATGAGTGTTCTTTACAGAATCAGAGCCTGATTGTTCCAAAAAAATAGATTTTTACTTGGATGAGTGTTTCAGAATCAGAGCTTGATTGGTTAAAATTAGATCTGGGGATCTCAGAGTTACTTTAAAGAATTTGTCAGATTATTCATATGTTCTGAAATACTAAGAGTTCACGTTAGTTATAATTGATATGTCTGAATTTCATTTAGGTAGAGTTTATTTGAACAGTCAGAATTTCATTTTCTCCCCCTTCTTGTCATAATCTAAAGGAAAACTTTAAAGACAAAATAAAAGAAAATAGAGAAAAGATACATTCAAGTATAGAAAACACCAGAGTCATTCATTCATTCATTCATTTAAATAAAAAACACAAACAGACAAATCAGAAAATTAGAAAAATCAAATACATGTGCACAAACATCAGATACAGAAAAACATAAAGCTAGGATTGCTTGGACAGAATCATCTTCAGAAGCTGAGTGATTTTGGATGAGGATTCTTCTTGCTTAGACATCCATTTTGCCAAGTACTCATTCTTCTGATCTTGTTGAGCCATCCATGACTTGATCTCAGATTGCCCAGCTTCCAATACTGCAATCTTATCTTCTAAATCTGGATTCTCTTTCTTGATCTCAGATGAAAAAGGTGGGGCAGATTCTGAAGCAGGAACAGAGTCAATTTCCATTGGAGATGCATTGTCTGGAGCTTTAGATGCAGAGGGATTGTTTACAATTGTCATAGCCAATGGATTTTCTTCAGAAGCAAATTATGCAAAAGCTTATGTAGCAGATACTCCAGAAGATGAAGGTATATCTTCAAGAAGCAACGGTGCAGATCTTTTCATGTTCCAAATCATGCTTCTGGAAGTCTCAGCAAATCTGAGCTTCGCATCATCAGAACAGACATTCTTCAGATTGGAGGCAACAATATTGAATCTGGTAATGAAATTATTCCAGATAGCATTAGATTCATTTGCATCCATGGTTGACAAGCATCTTTTCTTAACAGATCCTAAATTCATCTATATCTCTTTCATAAAATTTGCAAATAGTATATCAACATTAAGCCTATGTTTTGGTTTGAGAAGGGTTTCCAGAGTGAATGGCTTGGGTTGAGGTGGAGGTGGTATGGTAAATTTTGGAATGATGATCAAAGGACGAGGGTAGAAAGGAAAAATGGATGGTCAGATGGAGTGACAGATTTGGATCTGTATAAGGCATTAACCAGAAACGGTTTTACACGTGATGAAGAGGGAACAACATCAAATGTAGTGGAAGTGTGAGGAATGAAAACAAATTTATCAGACAACAGAGGTTCTGATGAAATCATATCTGGTAATTGTTCAAATTGGGTTTGAAGATCAGATGGAAGAGTGGTTGAAGGAATGGGTTTGAATGAAGTGATTGTGTCAGTTGATTTTATCTGGTATAAAATGTTTAAACTTGAAACCAGAAGGAAGTGGAACAGAAGGAATTGGTTTAAAGGAAGCAACTGAAATAAACTCAGATGTCCTGGGTTTTGGAATGGGTTCAGGAATGAGAGTTTCAGATGAAACAGGTGGATATGATTGTTTAGATTCATATTCTCTGAGAGAGGGAGGTGAAATGACATCTGGATGGACATCAGATTCAGACGAATCAGATGAGGTGGTTGGGGTACAAGATGTAGATGATACTTCAAATACAGTCTTGAGAGGTTGAACATTCAGAACCTCAGAATCAGGTATGTTTGATTCAATAGGATTGGATGGTTCTGGTTGAGGATCAGAAGTTTTGGATGATGGTGGTTCAGATACAACTGGTTCAGATGCAACTTGTTCAGATGCAAAAGTTTTAGATGCAACTGGGTCAGATTGTATGGGTTCAGATGCAACTGGTTGTTGAATTTCAGGTTGTTGTTTTGTTGTAGGTTGTTTTGTTGGTTTTGTTTTTGGTTGTGATTGAGGAATATCAGATGAATTAAGTGGTGTTGTGGGAATAGGATCAGATGTTGTAGGTGGTTCAGATGTTTGAGATGGATAAGAAGTGGTTTGAGTTTTAGAAGGAAGGGGATTAGGAACAGAGCTAATAGTTGATATATCTACTGCAATTTCAAGAATAGAAGATAAAGATGTTTTAGTACCTTTTATCTTGATGCGTTTGAGAGGTGCAGAAGGAGCTTCTCCAGAAGCTTTTCTTTTCTTTTTCTTCTTCTAAGGCTCTTCAGAAGGTTCTTCATTTTTCTGAGTCTCTTCAGAAGTTTTCTGCTTCTTCTGTGGTGAACCTGCAACTTCTTCTTCTCCTAACCCTTGCTTCCTCTATCTCTTTTGTTCAGCATAAACATCTGGCATGGGTTCACGAATTAGAAATCCTTCTGGAAGAGGAATTCCTTGTTCTATACATGATCCAACAAATTTGATCAGAACCTCCTTTGGATCTTCTGCATAGAATGTTGGAAAGTTTTCCACCATAATTATTCTTTTGCTCACTTCTGTATTTAGCTTGTTGGGAGCAGAAGCAAGTTCATCAATGGCTTTCAGCCTTTGTAAGCTTTTGGCATTCAGAACTTTTCCCAAAACAGATGTAAGTTCCTCTTTTAATCCAGTCACATGCAGATACTCCACTAGACCATTCTCTGTCAAAATGTCTAAGATCAACCTTCCACAAGAGATCCAATTTCCTCCCTTGGTATACTTAGTCTTCATATCTTCTCTAGATGCCTTGACATGATTCCAAAGATATGAGAAAAGCAGATGAGGCAGGTCTACCTTTGTGCTCTTACTAAGGCAATATATGAAGTAGATTTGACCATTGTTCACATAATCTGGTGAATTTGTGGACTTTCTGTGGTGAATGCAACCCATGAAGATTTTAGCCCAGATCTTGTAGTTGGGTTTCAAATCTTTAAACTTGTTAGAGGGTTTTCCAGAAACAATCACCTCTTCATACACAACATCCATGTTGACACGTCCAGTCAGATGAGAAACTCCATCAGTTTCCTCATATCCAATGAGTTTCCTTATTAGATCTTTTGTAATCACTATTTCTTTTCCCAAAACAGACGACACTATGAACTTGGGAAACGCATGAGCATGAATCTAGAACTCCTTCACTAAAACTGGATACACTGGCCCAAACAATCTATCAAAGTATTTTGTCCATCCTTGAGCATCAATGATGGAATGCAAATTAAACCCATTTGCAGCCAGAGAAGCAAAATCCACCAACGATTCACACAACACTTCAAGCTTATCAACTGGTGTGAGATTCGTTCTAACAGGATCCTTGAATGGAACAACACCCAGATTTGAAGAAGTAATTGTAGCCATTGTTAATTGAAATTGTGCTGAGGTTGAAGATGATGTTGCCATTGTTGAAGATGAAGAAGATATGGATGAAGGTTTAGGGTTTTGATGGAGGCCAAATAGCAAACAGAAATGCATATATTGTTTGTGAAGTGAAAAGTGTGAAATGGGGTGATTTGTTGTATTTATAGAGATAAAAAAATAGGGCACACAAACAGACACAATTAGCACGTTCTCACTTAGCATTAAATGGAATTTAATGAAAAGAATAAAAATCATTTCAAAGCATTAATTGATTCTGACAGTTTGGGGGGAAAACCAAGATTTTAACTATTTAAACAATACCTCAAATGTCTCTTCAGTAATGTGCACGCCATCTTTTCAGATTCAGAGTGACACGTGTTTGCTTGCATGTGCTTCTGAATTCTCTTGAGAAATGAAACGTTAGCCAATGTTGAGATCCTCTAAGATTGGTTAGTTCAGATACACACAAATAATAATAAGTTAAGAAATCAAATAAATGATAGATGAAATACTTCAGAGTTTTAAACATTTTGCATCTGAGAAGTTTGCTTCTGATAAATATCATTCTTGACAAAAAGCATACCAACATTTTTCAGAATAAACTTAAACCTATCTTCAGCAAGGGGTTTTGTGAAAATATCAGCCCACTGATGATCTGTATCAACAAAGGCTAAGTTTATAATACCCTTCTGAACATAGTCTCTAATGAAGTGATGTTTAATTTCAATATGTTTTGCCTTAGAGTGTAAAATGGGGTTTTTAGACAAACATATAACAGAAGTATTATGACAGAATATAGAAATATTACTCTCAAAGATCTGATAGTATTCTAGTTGACTTTTCATCCAGAGCATTTGTGTGCTACATCCAACAACAACAATATATTCTGCTTCTGTAGTTGGTAGCGCAATTGTAGGTTGCTTCTTGCTATACCAGGAGATTAAATTTCTTCCTAGAAATTGACAACTTCCAGAAGTACTTTTTCTTTCCACTCTGTCTCCAGCATAATCAGCATCACAGAATCCAACTAATTTGAAATCATCAGATTTTCTGTAACACAAACCCACATTAGAAGTACCTTTCAGATACCTTAGAATCCTCATAACAGTTGTTAAGTGTGACTCTCTAGGATATGATTGGAATCTTGCACACAAGCATACACTGAATAAAATGTTAGCTCTAGAAGCAGTTAAGTAGAGAAGAGATCCTATCATACCTCTGTAGAGTTTCTGATCTACTTTCTTACTTACCTCTTCCTTACCAAGAGTACTTGTTGGATGCATATGAGTCTTTGCCATCTTACTATCAGTCATGTTAAACTTCTTCAGAAGCTCTTTAACATATTTGGTCTGATGAATGTAAGTGCAATCTGGAGTCTGGTTGACTTGAATTCCCAGAAAGAATCTCAATTCTCCCATCATGCTCATCTCAAATTCAGCCTGCATACATTGAGCAAACTCCTTTCCCAGCATAACTTTGGTAGATCCAAATATAATATCATCCATATATATTTGACAAATTAAAAGATCTTTCTTGAATGTTTTACAGAAAAGTGTTGTGTCCACTTTGCCTCTGATAAAATTTTTCTCCAGAAGAAAATTGCTTAATCTCTCATACCAAGCTCTGGGAGCTTGTTTTCAACCATAAAGAGATTTCTTTAGTTTAAAAACATGTTCTAGAAATAGTTCACTTTCAAAACCAGGAGGTTGGTGAACATAGACTTCTTCTTCTATAATACCATTTAGAAAGGCACTTTTAACATCCATCTGATATAGAGTGATGTTATTCTGTGCAGCAAAAGAAATGAGTAAACGAATAGACTCTAACCTGGATACAGGAGCATAAGTTTCTGTATAATCAATTCCTTATCGCTGGCTATAACCTTGAGCAACAAGCCTTGCTTTGTTTATTTCAACTTCTCCTTTTTCATTCAACTTGTTTCTGAAGATCCATTTAGTTCCAATTATGTTGAATCCTTTTGGTCTTGGAACCAAATCCCAAACATCATTTCGTGTGAACTGATTGAGCTCTTCTTGCATGGCAATTATCCAGTCATTGTCTTGCAGAGCTTCATCCACAGAAGTTGGTTCAATAACTGACACCAATCCAAATAATGATGCTTCAAATGATCTAAGGAAGGATCTTGTTCTTATTGGGTCATCTTTCTTTCCAATGATCACATCCTCTGGGTGAGATGCCTTGATTCTGGAAGATGATCCTCTAACATTTGATTCTTCAGAAATATTCAAGTTATTCATTTGAGAAGCTAAAGGAATTGCATCTGGCGTTGTTTCTGGTTCCTTCACTTGAGCTTTTTCTGCCTCTGAGCCTTTAGAGTCTGTGAGAATTACTTCTCTATCTGCAGAACTTTCAAACTGATTTGGCTTTTCAATGCCAAGCTTATCATCAAATCTAACATGGATAGATTCTTATACAATCTGTGTTTTAGTATTGTATACTCTGTAGCCTTTAGAGCATTTAGAATACCCAAGCATGAAACACTTAGGTGCTTTAGAATCAAACTTGTTAAGATTCTCCTTAGTGTTCAACATATAACATATACATCCAAAAGGATGAAAATAAGAAATGTTGGGCTTTCTGTTCCTCTACAATTCATAGGGATTCTTTTCCAGAAGAGGTCTTACAGACACTCTTATCTGAATATAACAAGCTGTGTTTATTGCTTCTGCCCAAAAGTGCTTTGCCAGATTAGTCTCGTTGATCATGGTTCTGGCCATTTCTTGCAGAGTTCTATTTTTCCTCTCTACAACTCCATTCTGTTGTGGAGTTCTAGGGCAGGAGAAATCATGAGCAATTCCATTTTCATTAAAATATTTTTCAAAATATTTTTTTTAAATTCACCACCATGATCACTTCTGACTTTAATAATTTTAAAATCTTTTTCATTCTGGACTTGTTTGCAGAAGTCAAAGAACAAAGAATGTGACTCATCCTTGTGTTTTAGGAACTTTACCATGTCCATCTACTATAGTCATCAACAATGACTAATCCATACTTCTTGCCTCTGATAGATGCAGTTTTCACTGGTCCAAACAGATCAATGTGAAGTAATTCTAATGGTCTTGAAGTTGAAACAACATTTGTTGATTTAAAAGAAGATTTTTGAAAATTTTCCTTTTTGACATGCTTCATAAAGAGCATCTGAGTTGAACTTCAACTTAGGAAATCCTCTTACCAGATTGAGTTTATTAATCTGAGATATACGTCTCATATTAATATGCCCCAATCTTCTGTGCCAGACCCATTGCTCATCATTAACAGACATAAGACATTTAACATTTTGAACCTTAAGTTCTGAAAGATTTATTTTGTAAATGTTGTTCTTCCTCTTTCCATTAAACAGGATTGAGCTATCGTTCTGACTAACAGCTTCGCAACATTGTTGATTAAAGATTATGTCATAACCATTGTCACTTAATTGATTACGGACAATAGATAATGCTTTAATCCTTCTACAAGTAAAACATTAGATATAGAGGGAAGGTTACCATTGCCAATATTACCAGAGCCAATAATCTTGCCCTTCTGATTCCCTCCAAACTTCACTTCTCCTCCAGATTTAAGCTCCAGGCTTTGGAACATAAACCTTTCTCCCGTCATGCGACGTGAGCAGCCAGAGTCCAGGTACCATGACTGGCGTCTTGACTTTTCTGCTAAATACATCTGCAACAGGTATTATCTTATCCTTAGGTACCCAGATCTTTTTGGGTCCTTTTGGGTTAGTTGCCTTAAAAGTCTGTCTGAACTTCTGTCTTTTTACAATAGTTTTGTTCTGATTGACTTTTGGCTTAAACACAGGAA
>CAWUDS030007263.1:0-23480 GCA_963859935.3 Lathyrus sativus
TGAATGACGAAAGATGACTAACCAGAATGTCCTCCTCTCCGCAAATAGTAACAACACTGTCACCGACCATGTACTTAAGTTTCTGATGCAGCGTGGACGTCACAGCCCCTGCAGAATGTATCCATGGTCACCCGAGTAAACAGTTGTACGCTGGATGTATGTCCATGATGTAGAACACGGTGTTATGGACCACATGTCCCCAGCAGAGTCGCCAACTGTCGCTACTGCAAAAATCGACGACGGCTATGACAGAAGAGTCGCCACCGTGCGTTATTTACCCCACAAGAGGGAAAGGAAACGCTCAGAGTAAACCTAACGCAAAGAGGGAAAGGAACGGTCATCGCAACCAAATCCTGGATTCGGGAGTCGGTTACGCAAGGGGAAGGTGTTAGCACCCCTCACGTCCGTCGTACTCGACGGGATCCACGCTTGTTTTCTATCTAAGGGTATGTTATTCTATCTATTCTACAGGTCTGGTCTAAAAAGAAAAGAAAATGACTCGGCAAAGTATCGCACTTTATGCCTACGTATTCCCGTTTGGAACGAGAAATCAGAGACAACGTAGTTCACCTAACTACGGGTTAAGGGGGAAGGTTGCTTGCCGAGATATCGCATCTCGTGCCTAGTACTTTCATACGGCATGAAAGATCAGAGCAAACGTAGTTCGGGCTACGGAAGACACAAGCTTATCTGACAATTTTTATCTCCTTCTGAAAAGGGTTTTTTTGATTAAGGGTCTAAGAGGACAAAACAGAGTTTGAATGTTTGTTTGAGTTTTTTTACGAAAGAACTGTTTTTTAGGATGTTTGCAATCTCAGTCGCACTAGAGACTATGACCCAGGAGTGAACGCTTCGTATGTCACCCAAAGGGTACCACACTAAACATCCAGATTACTGGAGAGAGACCCTCCACCAACCTTTTCCCAGATAGCTTAAGGCTCGTAACGTACGACTTCAATTAACCTTATTACTGTGTTTTTTGAATTCATTTGAGATGAGAAGAGAAAGACACCCTAAAACTATGGTTGAAAGGGGAATCTACCTACAGTTATCATGCATGGGTTAAAACCTAATGTCTGTCATAATTCCCTCTTGCACAGAGGAAATCAGAGATCCTAGGGGAAACAGCAAAAGAAAGCAAACAGTAAACAGTAAACAGTAAAATGCATGCTATGCAACAGTACCAGTGAGGCAAGGGAGAAAACAATAGGCAAGAGGAGACAAGCTCCACCTCAAACCTAGAGGTAATCAACACAAGCAAACAAACAATACAGAGAAAAACAAAAGATACAGAGGAGGCCGCTCAAGCAGCAGTAACAAACTCCTACAGCAGACAGCAACAACAAGCTCTAAACAGCACAGTTGAAAAGACATCAAAGTTGACAGCAAGACTTCACCTTCAAGCTAGCTTCTATCTTCAAGCTTCATCAAACTTCAACTTCAAGCTCTAGCAAACACCCCCCAAGCAAATGATTAATCACTATGATCAAGGTTGAAATGTTGAAAACTTAATGAAAACCAAAGGAAATCATCAAGTATCAACATTGAAATGGAAAGGTATCCTCAAAGTTCTACTCAACTATGGGCATAACACACATCCCTCCAAAGGAGAGATGGAGTTTCCCTATGAGGACTTTACATCATTGGATGGAATAGAAGCACACAATGCATTCTATGCTTGATGAAAAAAAATCAAAACTAGCTCTAATAGCTCTTCCTAAAACCCTAATTTCCTAAGCTCCTAAAACAACTCCTAAAAGAAAAAGAAACCTCAACTCCAAGCTCCAATATTCAAGTCACAACATCTACACCAAGTCCAGAAGACCTCCCAAAAAGGATTCCAAGCCAAGCAAGCTCCAAAGTCACCAACCAAGCCAAACAAGCAAAGGCACTCAAGAGAGAACAACACAAACACAAGCAACTTGTAAAATACAACTAAAATAGAAAACAAAGTTGTAAAAATATAATAAACTTCCTAAGGGAACATACATGTTTGAACAACCTAGGGTTAAAATATTAAAGCCTAATTCAACTTCTAAGTCACCTAAATAATTTCTAGATTGAAAGGTATCAAGGTAATCCACAAGTTTGGGAAGGCTCTAATCTCAACACCTAAAACAGAACCTAAAATTATTCTAAAAATCCAACAAAAAATCTAAGGGAACATACATGTCTACCCTAACACATACTAAAAAATCAAAGCCAAACTCAACACCAATTGGAAGAAAAAAATTCTACAAAACAGATAGTCAAATATGAAAAATTAAAAGAATTAAACAAAATGAGAAAAATCAAATTAAATTGAAAAATGCATGAAAATGTATTTTATTGATTTCAGAAAATCACAAATTCTTTCAAGATCATATAGATATTTTAAAAATAATTTTTTGATCAAGAATGAATTTATTATGATTTTTTTTAAATCAATAAAGCATTTAAAATAAAACAAAATGAATAAAAGAAATAAAATGCTGAATAAAACAAGAGCCATTGGATGAGGAGACTGGTCCACTGATCCAAGCATCCACACGCTGCCAGCACATTAAATAAAACACATGCGTTTTGAATTAAAAATTCCACTTCTCAGATTAAAACACAACCCTAGGATCTGGTGGAAAGTCTTTGGTCAAAAGCAGATCTAATGGCTATGGACTCGTCTTCTCCAAAATTCAACCTGACCTGAGTGAGATCAGAGACGGTGGCCGGAAAAGACTCCGGTCGTCTTCTCCGGTGAGCATGTAGTTGCAGGTGATCAAACATCACTCATCCTTACATCAATCTCTCCAGAATTTCATCAGGAATTCAAATCTCCTACTCAAATTATCCAACTCTCCATAGATTTTAAAACACGAATCAAAGTTCAGAAATGTCATCCAAATCAACCATCACCAATTGCAAATCTAATGATACAGAAATGATCCTCATGCTTCATACATCACATTGATCTATCCAAATCATGTTATAGCCTTAAGATCAGATCTACTCGAATCAAAACAGAAATGGCACCTCATGATCAAACATCACCAATTACTTCCAAATTGATCCTAAAATGATCTACATCCTGTTTAAATCCTAACCACAAGTTCAATTCTAACTACATCATGCTAATTCATTTGGAAATTTGAAGTTTACTAACCTGTTGTAGATCTAGTAACATAGATGCTTAGAGCTTGATTCAACCTTCAAAACTCTCCAGACACGATCAATGATGCAAGAGAAAGAGTCTTCAACCTTCAATTTACTCTGAATCATCTTGGAAATCAAAACCCGATTCTCACTTGCTCCCTTGAAATTTCAAATGCAATCTCAGCTTCCACCACGAAATGAGCTCCAAACTGAGTATGGAATCAATGATATGCTTATATAGAATGAGTTTGTGGGCTTTTGAAGCTTGAATGAGGCCCAATTCAGTAGTTCACAAATTCTGATTTTTCCTTCAAATGCCATGTGACAGTCGTGTATTCTAGCCATGTATCTTACTCTAGAATCTTTTAATCACTTGCAAATTGCCTTGTGAATGTGTTCAAACCAAAAGGAGTGCTTGGATTGCATTGGTAAAGGATTTTGATGTGTGACTTGTTAATGAAGAAACCAAATGACAACTCACAAATCTTGACCTAAACTCAAAATTCTGGTAATGCTAAAGTGCTTAGAATTCAATTTCCATTCAAAAAATGTGGTTACTTGACATGTTTTGGTCCTTTAACTCAAAATTGGCATTTTCCCTCTTTAAATCATTTGAAAATTTCCCTTTTTGAAACCATTTCAAACCAAGTCTTTCTATGAGCTCAATCAAACCATCATGACCTCTTGGCTAGTCTAAAAACCCCATTTGAAAAACTTTCATTTTGAACAAAATTGCATTTGACAAGTGCAAATTGGAGATTTTGGCCTATGATTGAAAATGACTTATAATCTCACTTTCCCAAAATACCCCTGACTTGTAAACCTCATAACTTGAGTTCTACAAATCAGATGGAAGACTTCTAGTACAATTTAGAAATCTAAGATCATGAGGAAAAACTTTCATGTTGGTCAAAAGTTCAGGTGAAACCTCCTTCTAGGTCAAAAATAGCTTTGAAGTCATATGATTTTCACAGACAAATTTCAGTGGCATCTGAGGACTTGTAACATGTTTGGGTCATAACTTGAGTTCTATAAATCCACTTGATGACTTCTAGTACTCAAATTAAAGGTATTGAGATGCTCTACAAGTTTCATGTTGGCCAAATATCCATTTGAAACTTGTATCTTGACTTATGTGGTCTTGAAGTTAGGCACTAAACAGGGAATTTTGCACTGAAACCCTAATTTAGTAACTTCCCACACTCTTGAATCTTCTTGACTTGATCTTGGAACAACACCACAAATGTCTTATCACATCATTTCATGAACACCATAACCTAAAATTAGGCTTTGATACTCTTCAATTGCACACTTGACCTAGGATTGACCCAAATGAAACCCTAATTGCTTGCACCTCAACTGTGGCTCTTGCAATTGATACAATGACTTGATTAAACTCTCCCATGGTCCTCTAGGCATTATATGAGCTTCATACACATCCTCTTTTTACATTCAACATTTCATTACTCTCTGATGGTCTTCAGTTGATCCTCAAGTTAGGAGAAGATTCACACTCAAACATTTAAACCCTTAGACAATCAAACCACCTTCTGATGACTTTGATAACTTCTCAATCTTGAATGAGACCTCTTGCTAGGCTTCTCTTGAGAAGAATCACACTTGATCCCCTGCTATATGAGTGATATCATGATATGCAAATGATATAACTATGCAAATTTTAATGCAATGAAACATAAACTAGGCAAGACAAGGTTTAGCAAATTTTGGGGTGCAACAGTGGGATCTCCATAACATCTTCCTCGAAAGGAAACCTGAATCTTTGCGCCATGATGGTTTAATATGAACTGCTTCAACATTTTGGACCTCGAGAGGTGCTTCTTATTAATTTCTCTCCGGCCAAGAATAACCTATGTGCTCTTAGGGTAGTGTGCCCAGCCTTGCAATAACTTTGCCCCTGATTGGCTGATTGGTGGAGCAGTACCCCTGGCTGCGAGAGATTTACCAAATCTTGACCTGATTGCCCCAGATTACCTGACTTCTGGATGGCTGACTCCCATGATATGATCATTTGATAAAGTTGGCTTTGACTCAACAGAGCATTCAGGCATTCTGCATTCTATCCTGATCGAACTTTCCGTCGTGGAAACTTTCCTGCTGTCAAGCGCTTACTCGCAAGTAAAACAAATTGTTCTGCATAAAAGATATATTAATGCAATACATATGAAAGTTTTGAAATCCAATTCTGTTCACTGGAAAAAAAATTTGTGACATAAAGTGTATGAATTACAATGTCAACATTAATACCAACGCGGTAAGAGGAATCCTTTTAGGAGTCCGTTTCGACGGGATCTTTATCAAGGTATGCTTTCGAAACAAACCTGCTTCAATTAGGACTTTTTCAGGTTGTAACATAGTCAGGTTCACAGTTAGGAAAGGAAGGATAAAGGCCCGAAGTTTATTTTAACCCACTCATTCTCCTTGATGTTCTACAATACTACGTTCAGCTAATTCGACACTAGCGCTTACCTCTCAGAGGTTGGATGACAGGAGTGACGGTTCAGGAAACCACAAGTTCCCGGAGTGACAGACACTCTCTTTTCGTCTTCGGTGTCGGAAGTCACACGATTTGTTTTACCGAGGATTTTATATCTTGTAATCCTTTTCGCTCTTTTTTTTTCGTTTTCCCCTAATTTTTGCCTGGACTAGCTCTTTTGAGCTTCTTTGATTTTGAAGTCCAGTGGGATGCCCTAATTTTTTGCCTAAGTCACTTGTTTTCAAGATTCGACTTAGCGGGCTTCTTTTCCAATTCTTTCCTTTTTTTCTCGGAACAAATCATGTGACACTGACTTGTCTGACCTGTTAAAAGCGGTTGTGACTGTGTTACTCCTTATCGACAAGGTTTAACCACTGTGGCTTTTTAGGAGCGACCTCTAGAGGTGTTATTGATTATTGAACGGGAACACTCCTGTTACAATTTGGATGCTTGGCCAAATTAACTGACACCTACCCTGCACCAGGTTAAGATTGAGAGTTTTTCGTTTTCAGAAAGAAACTCCTACTACTAGGCTCAAAGGGGTTGACAAGGGATTATCATCCTTATATCTCCGGTGTTTAGGAATTTTAAACAATGTTTGTACATCATCAACATGTTTTATTCAAAATCATACAATCGAAAGCTTGCGCGTCTTTAAACTTCGTCATCCTCCCCAGATTCCGCTTAAACAAACGTTTGACATCTGTAAAACAGTAATTAGTGAACACGAATGGATTTAATCAAAACACACATATTCATTTCATTATCAATATCAATTGAAAACAAACAAGTTTTATAAATGAAATTTGCATTTAAACAGGAAAGAAACTACAAATGTAAAGAAATAACAGGATAAAACAAAGATTGTCAGCTTCTGGGAACTAGGCTTTCACATCTTGACTTGCTGCTGAGTCAGCCATCTTCAGAATTGCTCGCTGAAGTCAGTCCGATAATCCTCTGAACATTTTCTTTCGGTGAACATGAACTGATACACCCACCTGGCCGGATGACGGAAGATCATTGATCTGAATACCCTAAGGCATGATTGAGATCCGTTTGGAATCCAGCAGAGTCTGAACTTGACTCCTAAGCACCTTACAGTCCTTAGTTGAATTCCCCTGTGCCCCATCATGGTACTCACAGCAAGCATTGACATCAAAACCTGGCGGATATGGCGAAATCACGGGATTCATTTCCTTCGGCACTACTAATCTACCCTTGATCAAACACGGTAACAACTGGCTATATGATATCAGCAACTGAGTAAAATGCCTTTCTGGCCTCTTTGGTCTTTGCTTCGCGTGCTGACGCGGCTGATAACGTCCTGACCGTTGACTCTGGCAAGAAACTGATATATGCTGCGAAGATTCAAAAGATTGTTGACCAGGAATAGCTGAAACATCTGGAGACTGAGTCAGAATTGTCAGGGACTCCCTTTGTTCAGGTACTTTCATCCTCAGGCTTAGCCCATGAACCGACAATAGTTGTGGGCGCGGGGATTCAGAAGTCATAAATTGCAAGGAATCCTCTTGGTTCAAGGCATCTTCGGGATGAATAGGAGGAACAACTACCTCTTTTGCAGTGCATGGAATAAGACCACATGGTATGATTACGCCGCCTGACGCGAATTCAACTGCCTTTGCCTCAATTAAATCCTGAACTATGTGCTTAAAAGCTTTACAGTTCTCTACATCGTTCCCCGGTGCCCCAGTATGGAAATCACAGTGGGAACTTTCATCGTAGCCTGGTGGTGGGGTCCTAGTAAGCGGAGACAGGGTCCGAAGTTTGACTAACCGAAGTTGAAGCAGTGGTTGCAACAATTGGGCATAGGTCATGGGTATCTGATCAAAAATTCTGGCAGACTGCCTCAGCCTCTGTGCATACTTTTCAGCATTGGGACTACCCTGGGAGACATGACATGGCCGTTGACAAACAAATTCTGGAGCTTCAGGGCGTGCACGAGGTCTCTGAGACCTATCATGCCTTGGGGGAGGTTTGACTGGAAGGAGTGGAACTAGCACCTCTGCTGCAGTCTCAGGCACTTGATCCTTTCTTAGCACACCTCTCAACACTTCTGCGATCAAGCCCATTTGAGTCTTCAACTGCTGGTTTTCCTCTCTAAGCATCTTCTGATCCAGACGTAATGCTTGCATATCCCCCATAACCTGCCTCATCTAGCTCTGCACTCCCCTCAGCTCCGCTTGAACTTGCTCCATAGCTCTGTGTTGATTTCTGAGCGTCTATCCTGAAACAACTAGTGGACCATAGGAAATAAGATTAACAGTTCCGATGCACCTGCAATGCGAAAAACGCTAAAATGCAGACATGTATGTATACAACAGGGAAATTTCCCCCTCGATTCTAGTTTCTGGGAGAAAAACACAACAACGGAGAACCCTACAGACAAGCATAGAACAAAAATTCCTCGTATATAATCACAGGCCAACAGGCAATGTACAAGCTACAACTGAGTACAATAAGGAAAATACCTCAACCAACAAGCCTGGTGATGGTCAGTACAACAAACAATAAGCAGCAAAACTACAACAGAAATAAACAAGATAGTCAAGCCGGATGGTGAGACCGGAAGTCCTCTAATAGCTTCAGCGTCTCAGGATGATCTGGCCTAGCAAGAATTCCCTGAATAAGTAACTCCTGCTTGCTAACAGTATGTTGTATACTCTTAACATGGTCTTCCCAAGCTCCTTCCCCGAAACGCCTCAAGCTTGCATCTCTTGGAATCAGCTCTCAACCTGAGATCCTTCAAGTTTACAATCGCTTCATTCAACCTGTACTCACTATCCCGTCTAAGTGATGCCTCTGCTGCAATCTCCCTGTCCTTGGCATTGAGTTGTGTCTTCAACCTGCTGTTCTGTAGCTTTAACCTGTCTTCGCGCTCTTTGTTGTTGGTAAGCGTGGCATTCCATTGGTTCTCAAACTTAGAAATCCTCAAGTAAGCCCTATCCAACTCTTCCTTCTTAGTAGCAAGAACATTATTGACAGCCTTGAAATCCAAACCCAAATGCTCCCTAGAACCAGTCTCCTTAGTCAGATCCATACCCAATTTGTTTGCAAGCTCAGTTTGTTTCTTGCAGGAATGAACAATATCAATCTTCTCACTTCGAAGCTGAATGATTTCTTTCTCCAATTCCTCATTAGCTCTTCTCAACTCTTCCTTCTCAAACAACAATTGATTGTATTTCTGAATGTCTACTGTAGTGGGTTCCTCGATCATGAGAGGATACAGAGGTGCAACTGAAGGAAACAGAATCAAAAACTTCACAGCTCTATCATGAATCCAAGTCAGGTAGGGGTCATATGCTCGGCTATTACTCTTTCCCAATAAGGCTTTACCCTTCCTGTGAATGTTGTTCCAAACATGCTCAAGTCTTCCTAAAGTCTCGCCCTCCAATAAACCGGTGAGATACAGAGATTCCTGTATCTCCTCTTCTCTAGGAGGCTCCCTCAGCGCGTACCCAAACTGTCTGACCAATAAAGAAGGGTTATAGTTGATGCAACCTTTCCTTCTGACCAAAGGGACGTTAGGAAATCCACTACAACTATAAATAACTTCTGTACCAAGCAGATCCCGGTCAAACCAAGTAATGTTCTCTGCAGATAGACCTATCAACCTCTCCAACCACTCTGAAGTACTAGCAGTGACAACAAACGGACCCGGCTTGGGCATATGACTAGAAAACCATGCGTACAATAGAGGAGCACAATAAGCTACACTCTTTCCCCTTCATTTCTCATTCTTGTAGTGAACAGAATGATAAACATCTCCGAGAAGAGTAGGCATTGGGTTTCCTGAAGCCAGAATATGGAATGCATCTAAATCCACAAAATCAGGAAGATTAGGAAACAATATGATGTCGTAGATACAAAGAGCGAGAATAGCGCCAAATACAATCCAACAACCATCCTTAGCGAACTGCCGAGCCTTATCGACCAAGAAAACCAAAGGAAAGCCAAACACTCCATTCCACTTAGTCAAATTCCCCTCTAGCTCTGAAGCACCCAAGTGTAATACAATAGCTAGCTTTGCCAGATCAGGCTTAGCGTCAATATGAACAAATGGCATCTGATCAAGAACGGGCAAGCCTAACAACATAGAATACTCCTCGAAGGTAGGCGCCAGGATATAGTCAGGGAAAATAAAACACCTTAGTTGTGGATTGTAGAACTGCAGAAGAGCATAAAGACAATCTATCTCATATACCGAAGGCTTGCAGACACATCTCAATAACCTCCCATAGGACTGTCTGAAATCTTCCATAACCTTCCCATCATCCATAGAAATCAAACCCAGCAAAGAACTAACATCGAGAGCTGGAAGCTTGTAAGCCACTGTTCTCTTCAAGGGCTCCATATCAGCAATAAGGGAACAAGATCACTATAATCGGAGGAGAAATATGCACCTGCAACATAAATACATGTTAATGAAATGTAGATGAAAATGCAAATGCAAATGCAAATGCAAACAGGGGATCAAGACTGCTGTGCTGTTGGTCGAGAATAACCAACGCTCCGCCTTAGCAAGAACAAAGTACCGACAATAGGACCCAGTGATATCAGGAACATAGATTCACACTGTAACGAACCGGGTAATATAAAAGCCAAGGTTTCCTGCACAACCCAATCCCTCTCACAGGTATGGACCTATCCACTGATAAGGTTCGGCATCCTATGCGTTTGTCAGCGTCACAGACTTTCAAGAAATGATGATACGTTCACCATTTCTGGTTTAGTATCATAATCTCTTGAAGATGCCTCACTTAGCTGACTCACAAATGACGGTCCCCAAAGTCGACAACCCTCAGATCCAAAATCCCTTTGAGCCCAAAGGGCTAGAAAGAAAATCATCAAAGAGAATCTCGTCTGAGCGCGAATTTCATAGTGAACTAGTACGAGCAAAGCAAGCACATCCACCACTACTCTCCACTACTAAAGCTATGTCTATACTCAAGCCTGGGTCTGGCTTATCTCTCATCAGGACTCCCCCCTCCCACATCACAGCAATAATGATGCTAAAATAAATATGGGATAATAAATAAAGCACATATATACAACACCCAAAGATAAACAAACAAGCGCTAGGATTGACTCGCATAGGGAACCAGAGTCCCCAGCTGTCGCAACTGCGAAAAACACCCGGCGGAAAATAGAAGAGTCGCCACCTTTCGTTATTGATCCTACAGAGAGGGAAAGGAAACAATGAGAAAAACCTGACGGAAAAGGGAGAAGACGAGGTCATCGCAACCAAGTCTGGATTCGGGAGTCGGTTACACAAAGGGCAAGGTATTAGCACCCCCCACATCCGTCGTACTCGACGGGATCCACACATTGTTGTCTATCTAAAAGAGTGTGTTATCTATCTACGCTAAAGATCAAGGGACAAAAGAAAAAGAAAAGAGACTCGGCAGAGCATTGCCGCTCTGTGCCTACGTATTCCCTCGTGCAATGGGAAAGTCATAATCAATGTAGTTCGGCTAACTACGGGTGAAAGGGGGGAAGGTTGCTCACTAAGACATTGCGTCTTGTGCCTATGTACTTTTATCTGGTATGAAAGATCAGAGCAAATGTAGTTCGGGCTAAAAATACCACAGGTTGGTTCAAGAGTTTTTAGGCCCGAGTAGGGTTAACAAGTAGTTCTAGCAGTTGGTGTATGCAGCTCGACCATTGGAGACTTAGGCGTTACCATTTGCGGTAGAACTAAAAGTCAACAACACTCTTTTATCTGAAAATATTTTCCTGATTAAGATCCCGAAGGATGAAAAAAAGTTTGAAGTGTTTTTGTGTTTTTTAAAGAAGAAGTGTTTTGAGTTTGATTTGTAATTCATGTTGCACTAGAGACTATGACCTAAGAGCGAATGCGTCGTATATCACCCAAAGGGTGTACACTAAACACTCTAGGCCATTGAGAGGAAGCCCCCAATCGACATTTCCCAAGTAGATTAAGGCTCATAGCGTACAACACTTGTTATTATTTATTAGATGTTTTATGAGTGTTTGAAGAGAAGAAGAGAAGAAAGGACACTAACGGGAGACTAATTCAATCCTAAAAGTTATCATGCAAAGTGGACTTAAAGTTGGGATACACAAGGGAACTACCTAATGTTATCATGTATGGTTAAACACCTAATGTCTATCATAACCTCAAAAGTTTAGAGAGCTTATGGGGATCATGGCAAAGAAAAGCAAAAGAAGAAGAAGAAGAAAGAACATGTAAATGTAAACATGCAAACATAAGATGCACAAGTAGAATGAAAGTGGGAGGAAATTAGTGTGGGTAAGTATCCTCCACAAGCTCATCTCAACCAAGCATGCATATGATAAATGCAAAGAGGAAAGGAGAAGAAGATGCACAAAAAAGCAAACACAAAAAAGCATAAAAAAATGGGATGAAATGGCCTAAACAAAACAACATCAACCATAATGCAAAAACCAAACACAAATGAAAGTTAAAGCAAGCCTAAAACAAAGTGAGGATGGGAGGATATATGAGGACATCAAGGACCTCATAATATTCACTCAACCATAAGCATCTCCAACCAAAAGCAAAGAAGCACAAAGAACACAAAGAAAGTCCTCAAGGATTCATCACTTTAGGTATGCTTCAAATGCCTCCAAAGGAGGGACCAAGACACCTTAAATGAGACTCAAAGGTCATGGGACATAATGGGAGATGAGATAAGATAGCTCAAAATAAAAAGCAAACACATCCAAAGAGAATGCAAGCATAAACACAAGGGAATGCAAGCAAAGCACACATGGAAACCCTAATTGAAAACTCAAAAGAAAACAATCAAATGAGCAAGCAAAACATAATGTCATGACCTAAAAATGAGCAAGCACCATCCTTAACATGTTAGCAACATGAATCAAAAGGCATTGAGGGCTCAAAGGATCCATAAGTTTCATCTCCAAGACAAACTAGGTCAATGTGTATGTATGAACCTCCATTGGAGGTAACTTGACTTGCAAGTTACCTCAAAATTAGGAAAATGGTTCAAAAATGATAAAATAAAATGCACAAAGTCCATAAACATGTTGGAAAACAGAGGCCAAGAAATCACAATCAAAATCAATTCGCAACACCACAAAAGAAATTGATTCACAAGGGTGTTCCATTGTGAATGAGTATTCTCGAGGGTCAAATGAAATGCAACAAAAAGTCAACCCAAAAGTCAACCAAACAGGGGCAAAATGGTCCTAAAAAATTTATCAACTCATCATGGATATGAGGATGAATTTTCAATCATTGGATCAAAAGGAATGGGGAGAAACAAATCAAAAACTAAAACATTTCAAGATTTAACTCAAATAAAACACTTCCAAATGATTAATCCTATTTTAATTGAAAAATGAACCAAAAAAATAAAATAAAATTTCCTAAAAATAAAAGACATCCTAAAATGTCTAGAAAATATTTTTGTAGGATTTTATCAACTTTGGAAGTATTTTAAAAAGAATATAATCAAAACAGATACAAAACAAAATGAAAAGAAAATAAAAAAAAGAAATAAAAAAGATACGGTGTGAATAGCAGCTGAAACACGTTGGAAATCCAATTGGGCTCAGTTAGGGGGTACGGATAGCAAATGAAAAGCCCAGTCCAAATAAGGCGCTGAACTCAGAATAGATCAGGTGAGACATGGTCAACATGCGTGCATGGTGAGACGCATTATGGTTCACTGGATCAAACTAGTAAGCACATCAAGAGGTCTACAAACAAACACGTGGCTAGGGCAAGCAAGTAAATGAAACGCAGTGTTTCAATAGGGATCAGGTAAGGCAAGGTCAAAACAATACATGTTAGGTCTTAATCTCATCCATACAAACAAAAACAAACAGATCCAATGGCATACACGCACACACGTGGTCACCTTCCTCATTCAAAACTGAAAACAAAGGGAATAAAACCATACGGCCGGAAACACTGTTCCGGTCGTCTTCTTCGACGAAGCTCCGGCAAGGCACACACAAAACTCAACCAAAACATACAAATTTTAGGTCAAAATTCATCTGCATCTCACGTAGATCACAAATATGCAACTAGTTTTCATTAATCATGCACACACAAGCAAAATCAAAGAGAAACAGTTTGAAGCTCCAAACACAAATCATCATCAATGCCAGTCCATTTTAGTTATAATTGATCTACACAGTTCCTAGGTCTGAATCATGCAAAATTGGCGTGCTAAATCATCATAAACAGAGAGAAAAGTTGAATTGAAAGTTACCTAGTGGAGAGCTTTCACTGAGCCTTCTACACTTGAAGAAACTTAATGAAATCCTCCAGAATCACTCAATGAAGCTTGCTAGAGATGATTCTGCCCTTGAATTGCTTTGAGAAAGCTTAAATCTCCTTTCACGATTTTGAAGTTTTGTTTGCTTACTCCAAATGTGTTCTTGCTTCTAGGTCACGAAAATGCTTCTCCTCTTGCTCAAATTTCATCTGAACAATTTATATGATGGATATGTGAGGTAACGGAGGCCCAATTGCAGCTCAATTGGGTGAATTTTAGAAATGCCTAAATTCAATTTGCCATGCTCATACACACGTAAGAACTCACTCAATTTCCTTGTTTTTCATTCAAACACAGTGCTGGGACTTGGAATTGATCATGTGGATATGCATTGCTCCTTGGTTTGATCAAATGGTGGAGATTGCATTGTAACTTTTTCACTTGAAATGGCCATGAAATCCCACGTGAAAATGACATCAAAACTCCATTCCAATGCTTGCATCATATTTGCTACATCCTTGGCACTCAAAATATGTATAAACATGTCTTGTTTTGGTCCAAAATCAATGAATTCCAATTTTCCCCTTTTAAGACTTTTTCATGAAGAAATCTCACACCAATCTAATCCAAGATTCAATCATGACATGAGATGACTTAGTGATGAAATTGACCTCATTTTTAGCACATTTGATGTTGGAAATATTTTCATTTGGAGTGCGCAAAGTGGTGAAATGGACCTATAATGAAAATGACCTGTAATCTTACTTTCCCAAAATACCCTTGCCTTGCAAGCTTCATAACTTGAGCTCTACAAATTAGATGAAATACTTCTAGTACTTTTTGGAAAGCTAAGATCATGAGGAACAACTTTCATGTTTGGTTCAAAGTGGGGAGAAACATCCTTCTAGGTCAAAAGTGGCATGGAAGTTGGTTGACTTTTATTGACCAAAATCACATTCATCTGAGGACCTGTAACTTGCCAGCATCATAACTTGAGTTCTAGAAATCAGATGAATGACTTCTAGTACTCAAAATAAATCTAGAAACATGCTCTACAAGTTTCATGTTAGGGTCAAGATCAGATGAGACTCGTATCTTGAGATAGGTGGCCTTGAAGTTGGGCACTAAATAGAGGATTTTACACTGAGAACCCTAATTTAATAACTTCTCACACTCTTGATTCTTCTTGATTTGATCTTGAAATGATATATTAGGCATCGCAACACAACATTCCATGACCATAGAGACTTAGAATTGAGTCTTAATCTCCTTCAATTTCACAATTGACTGAGGGTTGACCAGATGAAAACCCTAGATGCAACACTCTTGACCGTGGCTTCTTCCACATGACACCACAACTTGAAAAAGCTCCAACATGGCCCTCAAAGCATTCAATGAGCTTTCTCAACATCCCATATACATAATTATGAATTTATAACCCTCTGATGATCTTCAATGGGCCTCCAAGTTTGGAGCTGATCCACATACACCCATCCATTCTTTCACAAAACTTTGACCACTTTTTGGTGACTTAATGCCCACTCATGCTTGAGTAAAACCCCTTACTTAGGCTCAACACTCTTGGTAACCTTCTCCTACTAGGCACAACCTCTTGATCCCCTGATCAATGAAATGAAATGAAACACTTACCAAGTTAAGGAAAGGTTGGTCAAATTTTGGGGTGCAACACTTAGCATACACGCACACAAAAAGGTTCTTGTAGAGTACTACAAATTTCTAGGATGTGAAATACCTACCCTAGGCTTAACCGACCCCCAATCCCTGAATCTTTAGCGTTGTTGTTACATCGCTAAAAAGGTTTTTTTATTTCTTTAACCTTTCCTTTGGATAAATCAAAGTTTGGTGGTGAATTTAAATGAATTAAGATTTAAGTTAATCAATAGCTTGACATCCTATTCTCACCGTAATGATCTTGATCTTTGTTTTAAGTAATGTTTTGACTAATGCATGACCTTTTGTTATAAGTAATGTCTTGACTTATACATGTTCCATGCTTGAATATTTTTATGATTTATGCATGATGATTTCCCCCTTTGTTATAAGTAATGTCTTGACTTATACATGTTCCATACTTGAATATTGTTATGATTTATGCATGTTGATCTTGGAACTTTGCCATGGTAAGTAATGTTTTGACTTATGCATCATGCTTGTGATGTTTGGTCTTATAAGAACCATATCATTATCCCCTTGTAGGTGTTGTAACATCTATGACTACCTTTTGGTTGTAACCATTTGGTTTGATTCTAAATTCTATGATTTAATACTTGGTTGTAACCTTGTTATTATCTTTGCTTGATGTTGTTACATGATTGCATTTACTTCCACGTCTTTACATCTTCATCATGTTTGAATGAATACATGTTTGCTTCTCCCTATGTGATGTAGCTTGTTAGCTCTCATCCTCGAGTAATCCTCCATATCCCTTATTCCATAGGAAAGTCTCTCTATTGACTCAATTTCATAGATAGCTCATATCTCTTAGTTTCCCTTTGACCTTGTTAGAGTCATTAGAAATTCTAAGAGAAACTTACCCTTTGACTTTTTTAAGTCAAGACCTTTAGCACGCCTTGCTAGGAATCCTACAACCTAGAACTTAGGATTAGAGTTTGTTAACTCTATGTGTGTGCCATTTTTATGGGTATTCACCCTTCCTCTTTTAGATTTTGTTAAAGTCAATCTCCAGTTAGTCTTTCAACGTAGACTTACGTAGACTTAAAGAGTTTGTTAACTCTATATAAGTGCCATTGTTATGGATGCTTATTCCCCTTGAGCCTTGACCATAGTCAAGAGTTGTCTCCCTAGTTAGGAGAACTACGGTTACTCTTATTCCATCCTTGTTAGGATACATAGGCACGAGATGCGACGTCTTGGCGAGCATGTTTACTCCAAACCCATAGGTCTTTACCTTAGTACAAACATTAGAAACCAAAAATTAACACAAACACAACTACCAAACAAGATGTTCCTATAGAGTACTACAGATACTTAGGGTGCTAATACCTTCCCTTAGTATAATCAACCCCCGAACCCCCCGATCTCTTAGCTTCGTTGTAACGTAGCGCACTTAGAGTTTTCTTCAATCTTTACCCTTTCTTTTGGATAAATCAAAGTTCAGCGGTTTATACTTAAAGATTCATGATTCAAGTTAATCAATAGCTTGATATTTGATTCTCATCGCAACAAACTTGAAATTCTTAGCGCATGCGTAAGCAAGCAAATTGCATATAGCCTCGAGTCGGGAAACCGGATCATAATTTTCCTTATAGTTTATGCCCTCCTTTTGTTAATACCCTTGCACCACTAAGCGTGCTTTTTTTCATGTTATTACTCCATTTTCGTCAAGCTTGTTCCTAAACATCCATCGGGTGCCAATTACTCGATGGCCTCGTGGAAGAGGGACAAGGTCCCAAACCTCATTCCTTTTAAACTGATTTAATTCCTCTTGCATTGATAAGAACCAATGTTCATCGAGTAACACCTCTTTAGGGTTTTTAGGCTCAATTTGAGAGACGAAAGAAAAGTGATAAGAAAAGTTACTTAGCTTGGATCTAGTAGTCACTCCCTTTGAAATGTCACCGAGAGTGTTGTCGGTAGGATGGTCTTTAGAGGACTTCCAAGCTAGAGGAAAGTTATCGTTGTTAGTCGGATGATCCTCCCCATTCTCCTCATGATGGTGATATTTTTCCTCCTCAACTTTCATTGCTTTAGATTTATCAATCCCCTTTTCAGTGTGCTTGAGTATGTCTTCTGAAGATACACCTGCACCATGAAAAGAAATATCTTTTCCGACATTTTTTGGATAAGTTTCATCAAAAGTAATGTGAAAAAATTCCTCAACAATAAGTAACCTCTTATTATATACCCTATATGCTTTATTTGCTATGAGAGTATCCAAGAAAGATACCTTCATCGACCTTAGAATCAAACTTTCCAAGGTTCTCTTTACCATTATTCAAAACAAAACATTTACAACCGAATACATGAAGGTGAGATACATTGGGCTTCCTCCCTTTCAAAATTTCATACGGAGTTTTGTTAATAATAAGACGGATGAGCACCCTATTCAGAACATAACAAGCCATACTAATGGCATCGGCCCAAAAATGTTTAGGAAAGCAACTTTCATTGATCATAGTTCTTCCTAATTCTTCCAAAATTTGATTTTTACATTCCACAACCCCGTTTTGCTGAGGGGTACGTGGCATGGAAAAGTTATGATCAATTCCATGCCTACTATAATATTCCTCAAAGAGATGATTTTCAAACTCACTTTCATGATCACTTCAAATTGTTGCAATGTTTGTGCTCAACTTGTTTTAGGAAAGCTTGCAAGTTTTTCAAAAGCCGAAAACATATTGCTCTTGCTTGCTGAGAAGATAATCCAACAAAACCTAGAGTAATCATCGACAATCATAAAACCATAGTAGTTACAACCTAGACTCTTAATTTTATATGCTCCAAAGAGGTCCATATGGAAGAGTTCAAGGGGTCTCGTGGTTGAATCAATATTTTTAGATTTGAATGAGGTCCTTGTTTGCTTCCCTATTTGGCACGCATCACATAAGTGATCCTTTGAGATTTTGATTTTGGGTAAGCCAATTACTAGGTCCTTAGAGACTATCTTATTTAACAAATCAAAATTGACATGCGCCAAACTCCTATGCCACAACCATGAATCTTCACTCATGGTGATGAGACATTTGTCGCTACTCAACGATACCTCACTCAATTCAAGCATATACACGTTATTAACCCTCAGGCCTTTAAACAAATCCCCCTTTTGATCATTATTTTCAATTACGCAACACTCTTTTGAAAATGATACTTTATACTTGTCACATAATTGACTAATGCTTATAAGGTTGTGTTTAAGGCCCTCAACTAACAGTACATCAGAGATAGTAGTAGACGAGGGATTACCTACATTACCTTTTCCAAGAATTGCCCCTTTATTGTTGTCTTCGTAGGTTACAAATCCCTTCTTCTTTGCCACAAAGTCAATGAATAAAGAAATGTCTCCCATCATATGTCTTGAGCATCCCCTATCGAGAACCCATCATCTCTCCGTAGACTCAATACTTTGTACCTACACAAAATAGGTACCCATTTTTTATTGGGTCCTTGGTTGTGAGTGAAATCTTGGTTGCATTATTGATAAACGCCTTTAGGAACTAAAAACCTCCTAAAGAGACATTTCGCAATGGTATGACCTCTTTTGCAACAGTACAAGAAAGTAAGATTAACATTGGTATCACTTTTGTTAACTTGATCTTTGATCACATAAGTATATTTTTGATATGGATTAACTGTGCTTTTCCTAAAATGTGACCTATCAATAGCAAAAGTGATCTTTGGTTCTAGAGCTTTGTCAAGTGTGGCTTTAATAGTTCTAAACTCTTTTTTCCAAATATGACAAGTATCACAACCCCAATTTAACCATCTACTTTTGTCTTCCTCAACATTTACTTTTGTTGCTTCCACCATAGACGCTTGAGAGCCTCTAATTTCCTTTCGAAATCGGAGATCTTTTTCTGCGAATGAGTAAAAATTTGTTTTTTTGAAGCCAAACGTTTAAAGGCTTCCTTAGCCTCATGGTGCAAAATATTTGTTAGTTCCATGGTTCTATGATATAGAATTGTCCATGGTTCTATGATTGGATAAATTTTGGTAAAACATGATCTTGCACTGATGTTAAGTAGGATGTTATGACATCTTCATCTGCTGCGGTGAAAGAACTGTTGTGGTGTGTTTTAATGTGAATGTCGTGACATCCATCATGACATCCATCTGCTGTCATGACAGAACTACTGTCATGTGTGAGAAACAGCAGGAGTAGTGGTGTAGCAGGAGCTAGCAGAAGCTGATAACAGAACTGCTGTCATGTGTTGTAAACAGGATGTCATTACCAATATCATGACATCTGGTGTAGCAGGAGCTATGTGCAGCAGGAGCTAGCAGAAGCTGATGACATAACTGCTGTCATCAATGTCTAGTACAGCAGTAGCTGCTATGTGTTAGCAGTAGCCACAACAGGTTGAGTTATGATGTAGTTCCTCACAGGTGGTGAGTGAGGTGTGTTGTCATGTGACAACAGAAGGAGCTGCTAGTGTATATCTCTTGACAGAGTTGGTTTGGTTTGGATATACCTCATCAGTAAGTACAGGTCAAGGAGATTGATTAGGAACAAGTACAAAGTGTATTGAGATTCATAAAAGGATCTTGGAGACCTTTTAGGAAACTTTAATATATTTGTTCCTACTGTTAGTCTGCAGAAGATTGGGAGAAGCCATGACTGTCATGAAGAAGATTCTGTAGAAGTGTTCAGCAGGGCAAGCTGGAAAGCAAGTTTAAGTGAAGTTGAATGTCATGATCAATGTTATGACATTGATCGTATGACATCAGGTAGCTGACGTGCACAACAGGCATGTTGGTTTTCTGGTATAATGCGTGAGATAGCTCAGGCTAGATTTCAGGAGGCTTATTAGGGTTCCTAGATATCTCAAGAGAGATTGTAATTAGTGCTGACCATATCATGAAAAACCATGACCTAATCTGACATCACCTTGAATTGTGGAAATTAGTTTTACTTTGTTAAAACTAATGTTTGTTACTTGTGACCAGCCCAAGCCCAGTCTGCACTACTATAAAAGGAGGAGCAGAAGCAGAGGAAAGGAAGCACTCACATCAAGAAAAACCAGAGTGTAAAATAAAGGTCTAGGGTTTGAGAGTCCCTTATGTGTAAGTCACCCTTTATATCTTTTGATACATTGTGATAGACATATTGGTAAGTGAAGAAGGCTAGTCTTCATGTGTGAATTCTGTCTAGGAATACTTGTACTCCAAGCAATTATCTGGTGGATGATTTGCATTGGATAGGTAGAGTCTAGGCTGTGTCTCACTCAAAGCTGTGAAGCAAGAGTGTGTGAGTTCCTTGATCAAAGTTGGGAAGCAAGATCAAGGTGTGTATGAAGTGTCTCTTCATATTGTCTTCTATAATTGTTTGATATCACTGTTGTGTGATTGAGGGGAAGTGAGTGGGTATACTCAGGTCTAAAGTGTCTCTAGGTTAAGGTGTCATTGGGTAGGGATTAAGTGAGAAGTGCAAACTGGTTGTTTGACTTTGAATTAATTCTACTAATAGTTAATTTCCTCCCTGGCTTGGTAACCCCCATATGTAGGTGATGTTGCACCGAACTGGGTAAACAATTACTGGTGTTATTTATCTTTCTGCATTTACAATTATGCACAATTTAAATGGTTAGATAAATAGGTCTGTCAGCCTGCAGATGTCACAATAGAGGTCATGACATTGGAACAATTAAAAGAAATTTAAATTGTTCATGATTTGTCCTCTTCCTTGTTTCAGCAGAGATCAATGTTCTTGGGACATCTGAAATCTGCATACCAGAATTTCAGTATTAAAAGCATGTTGTAATTCAGAATGTGACATTATACTAGAGTTATCGTATTTAGCATGTCTTACCCTTCTATTCTTCTTCTTTTGATGAGCAGAGAGGAAAAGGTTAATGGACTCTTCTTCGTCTCTTGAGCTACCATCACTAGATGACTCACTATTACTTTTCCAAGCTATATAAGCTCTTCTAGGTTTGCTTTGTTTCTTTTATGAACGATTCATTTCTTCCCTCTGTCCTTCTTTATCAATGGATAATCTTGCTTATATTGACAGACTTTTCCATAGTTGTAGTAAGACCCGTTTGCTTTACTACTCTTGTTTCCCTCATTGTTGGAAGACCTTGTTTGTTTCTAAAATTGACGAGATTCTTTTCCGAATATTGAATACCATTTTTCTTTATATAACGATTGTATCGCCTCACGAACAACCCCATATCTTCATTAGTTTCTTCATCATCATCATCACTCAATTCATTATCACTTAGCTCTTTTGCGGAGGAATTTGAACAAAAAGCCTTTAGAGCTATTGACTTCTTTTTCGTATCTCTGGTCCTTTCTTCCTTTTCCTTTTTCTCAAATTGGTCAAGGCTAATGAGTACTTGCTCATGTTCTTAGAGCTTTCCAAATAGAGTTGTAAGGTCCAAAGTCACGAGGTCATTGGCTTCCTTTATGGTCGTGACCTATGGTTGCCAATCCCTGGTAAGACACCTTAAAACTTTGTTAGTAGCAATGTCATTGGAAATTGGTCTACCAAGTGAGTTTATTCAATTGATTAAATGAGAAAATATCTTTTGTATGTTGGCAATGGTTTCCCCTTACTTCATGTGAAAGAGATCAAACTCTTGAGTCAAAGTGTTGATTCAAGCTAGTTTAACGTCATTAGTTCCCTCATGGACAACTTGCAATGCGTCCCAAAGAAGAGATCAAAATATTTCTAGCTTTCCAATCGTAGTTATATTTTTCTCATCTTCATCATTCCATTGTGCTTCCGGCTTAGGCACAACAATGTTATTCTCATCGGTCATGGTAATTTCCATGGGACCATTTTGTATAACATTCCATACCTTTCTCTTAATGGAATTGATATGCACACGCATACAATATTTCCAATAACTATAGTTCTCATCATTAATAACTGGTGATCTAATGTAATCCCCTTTTGGTTCGTTTGCCATATTCTAAATGTTATACGCGAAGCACAGAATGAACCGGTGCTCTTGATACCACTTGCTAGACGATAGAAATGATCTAGAAGGGGGTTGAATAGATTACTAATTCCTAAATAGAGTTGGCGTTTAAAAGAAATTAAGTTTTTGAAATCTTATGTGAAAGCGACCAAGAAACTAAGATCGTCTAAACGAACGGTTACTAAAAAGATCATGCGATAAGCCAAGATGGAATATCGAATCCGATGAGAAAACGAATCAAAATTTGAACACCAATCAATACAATTTATTCACTTAAGGTTGTGCAATTTCCAATGGCTTGTGAAAATAAAACTCAAAATGACAACAACCTAAAAGGTTTGTGTTCCATCAATTTTTCGAACACTTGGTGTGCGACACACTCCAAGTTAAATTTTGCAAGTAATGGTAGTACATAACTTTTCCAATTACAATCAAAAGGATTATAATAAGCTTTCAAAATATTTTTCAGCACTATATTGTACCAGAATTTACCGAGCAATTTGATTGTACACAAACATTAAAAATTCAGAAATGGAAAAATAGCGCAAGAGAGAACAACATCAAATTTGTTGAGACATTTCCCCCTTCATCCTCGCTTGGGGTACGTCTTCCCTCAATTCTAGAATAGAATTGAGATCTATATTAACCTGTTGCAAATGTTTGTACAAGAGAAGCAATAGTAATCACATACTCAAGCCTAGTTATTGATACTGAAACTATGTCTTCTCTCCCCTTGATTCAAGGTGAATCAAGTGCCTCGAATGTGTTGAATAAACCTCTGATTCCAGTTACTCGTCTGAACAACCCAATGGTATTTAAATCTTTAGCTCGATTGATTTCAATCATAAACAATTCGAACACAAATATTTCTTCCATAATCCTTTGGTTATCGCTATTAGATTGAATGAACCACTCGTTCTTCAATCACCTTCACTCGGATGAATATGTGAAGAAACGATTTGTGCAAAACCCCCCAAAATCACA
>CAWUDS030007264.1:0-23453 GCA_963859935.3 Lathyrus sativus
GGATCCGTGGGGGGTCGTTATTGTCGCTACTGCGAAAATCGGCGCCGGCTGAACAGAAGAGTCGCCACCGTGCGTTATTTATCCCACAGGAGGGAAAGGAAACGCTCAGAGTAAACCTCGCACAACACGGGAAAGGTATGGTCGTCGCAACCAAAACCTGGATTCGGGAGTCGGTTACGCAAGGGGAAGGTATTAGCACCCCTCACGTCCGTCGTACTCGACGGGATCCACGCTTGTTTTCGGGTATGGATTATTATTCTATCTAAACTACAGGTTAAGGGTTAAAATGAAAAGAAAATGAAAATAAAATGACTCGGCAAAGTATCGCACTTTATGCCTACGTATTCCCGTCTGGAACGAGAAATCAGAGTCAACGTAGTTCGCCTACCTACGGGAAAGGAGGGGAAGGTTGCTCGCTAGGACATCGCATCCTATGCCTACGTACTTTCATACAGCATGAAAGATCAGAGCAAACGTAGTTCGGGCCACGTACGACACAAGTCTGTTTTGATTGATTTTATTCCTTCTGAAAAAGGTTTTTCCGATTAACAGTCCAAGAGGACAAAAATGACGTCTTGATGAGTTCACATTCTTTTACGAAAGAAGTGTCTTTTATTGTGTTTGAAATCTTCATCGTATTTTCTGTTTGTGTTGAGAAAGAAGAGATAAAACTCTAACCTACGGTTGCGAAGGGAATCAAACTAACCTAACGTTATCATGCATGGGTTAAGACCTAGTGTCTATCATGCTCCTCTCTTGCACAGAGAGAAACAGAGATCCTAAGGGAATAGACAGAAACAGAAACGATATCAGATATATACAGTAAAGCGGTAAAATGCATGGATGCAACAATACAAGCGAAGGCAAGGGAGTCCCACTCAGCTCGAACCTAGAAAACAATAGGCGAAAGTGAACAGACTTCACTTTCAACCCAACAGGGTAAGCAGCAAACAATACAGTCCAGAAAACCAATCAATACATCAAGAATGAATAACAACTAAAATGAACAGCCACAGCAGCTCTACACCAACATCTGACTTCAAGTCATCTCCAAACAGCTACAAGCTTCAGCAAGCATCAATCCTCATCTCCACAGTCTTCAAGCAATGTCTTTGGTTATCAATCTTCCATCTGCAATGGCTTTTCTTCAAGTCTCATCCTCCAAGCTGAGGGATCAACCACAAGAGTGAATTGGGTGTTAAGCAATTAGTTGACTACCAAGGGTGGCAAACCAACTGCTACTAACACATAAGATATTTTCTCTCAAGAGTTCTATCCCTTAGACAGTAGCACCAAGCCTTCAAGGGAAGGGGGTGAGTGTCTTAGAGAGACTCTGTATCACAGAGAGGAATGGAGGCAGTCAAAACCTTCCATGTTTGAGAATCAAGCTTTCTAATCTAGAGCTCTGCCTAGCTCCTAAACCCTAATCTCCTCAACAGCTGCTAGCAGGAATCTCCTCATCAACTCTGGAAGTTGGTCTTCAAGCTCTGGATCTCCAATGGCTTCAACATCACAAGTCTTCAGCTTCCCCAATCCTCAGACAATCCCAATACCCACACAGACAAACAATAATCCCCAGAGGGCACACCACACCAATCAATCAAATACAGCAGTATATACTAATAGCAGTAGGGGAATCCTAGTGATTTCTAAGAGGATCTATCCTATACCCATAACCCCTATAGTCCATACCCCAAAAATCAAATGAAAATTTCCTAAAAGAATTAAACTATCTCACCTAAGTTGATTTAAAACCCTAATTTTGTTCATGTTGTTCACACCTAAACTAAACACCTAAAATTAATTCCTAAAAATATGAACTAAATTGCATATACAAGCTAAAAATGTCTATTAATCAACCTAAAAAGAATGGACAAAAAATATTAAAGCAACTATTAGAACAAAATTTATCAAAATCATGTATGAAATGAAACACCTAAAATAGGCATTTATTTGGAAAATATGGGAAAAATTATCAAATAAAAAATAAAATGCAATTTTTATTTTTTATAATTTTCTAGACATCTTGAAGAAATTAATGCAAAAAGAGTTATCAAAAAATAATGTTTTTTCAATTTGATATGATTTTTGAAATGAATGCAAAATGAAAAGAAATTAAAATGAATTATAAAGAAATAGGGGGAGGGGGTGAGAATAGCAAGACCATCAGTTCAAATTATTGGGCTTTCACGCGCGTGGGGGTGCCAATAGAAGCTGAGCCCAATTCCCCCTACTAAATGAAACGGTGCGTTTCATTATTTGAATTTCCCACCAATTCTCAGATTGAATGCTAGCCGTGAGATGTGAAGTCAAGTCAAACTCCTCCATCTAATCCAAGGGTCCACGTATCTTCTTCTTCCTCCAGCCATTAGGGTTTCAGAATTTGATTCCCATGCAAGCATTTTCGAGCTCATCATTCTCCCTCCACGGGACACGAAATCACATACTTTAAAACCAAACTCACTCCATTTCTTCCCTCTTCACGACCATGCTTTTAATTTCACCTAATTCTCAACCCACATTAAAACCCGATGATTGGAAGTTCTGGACACCATTGATTGCACCTGATTATACACCTCAATATTTCTTGCTCAAACTACCCTAGAATGATCTACAGGTTATGGTGAGCATTCTAAACATGATAGCTAGTATTATAGTGCCCTAACATGTGAGTTCTTGATCACTAACCAGAAACTGCCATGGAACCAACCTTCATGTACAACCCTTAAACTACTCATAAATCATCCCCTAATGGTCTTTATCACATATATCCTAACCATTCCATCTAATATCACCTAGAAGAAGAGATATAGATTGAAATGCATACCTTGCAATGTTGATGAAACAGTGGTGGAATTGTACACTTCAAGACTTGTTAACCTCCAATATTGATCTCTAATGGATGCTAATTCTTCTGTTTGCAATGGTAGTTACTCAATCTTCTTGAATCACCTTATCCCCCTCTTCATGCAAGTTGGAGTGTAAACTTGGATCACCCTAACCAGCCACGAATTCCCTTCAATTTCCTTTGCCAATTACTCTATGGTAATGGTGGATGATGATGATAACAGAAATTGAGATGATTGATGAGGTTTCAATGGAGTTTGAAGAGAAAATGCAAATGGGAGTGAAGGAATCAAAGTAGTGTTTGCAAGCTCAAAGAATCACCAACCAATGCACAAATGGCTTCATTTCCTTATGTAGGTGAGGATTAACAGAATGAGAAGCTTCTAGATTGGTCCTAGAGGGATCTAGAAACTTGTGGAACTTTCATGAATTTATCATTTGATGGATCTTGAATCATCTCATATCATGCTTGCACCTTGGGTAAATTTGAGTGAAAATCTCCTTTCATGAGACATTAGGAGTGTATGTATGAAAAACCAAGCCTTTCCTTGCCTTGTGTTAAGTTTTACCATGTTGCCTTATGATGCAAGAAACAACTTTACAAAGGAAGTCCAATTTTTAAGCCTAAACTCAAAAATGTGGCTGAACCAATGTCTTTAAAATGATGTTGGGAATCAATTTGGTATATTGGATGACCCATATTGGATTTGTAGATCTCTCAAACCATTTTCCAACTTGAACTTTTTCAAGTTATATGCCTTTTTTAAGTCATTTTTCACCCACTTTGGTAAATTCTCATTCTATGCACTTACAAGCTTTCATGACTTCTTTTCTAGACTTAAAATGGCATTTTGAGCAACTTTGATGTTGGGAAGTTTTTCATTTGAAGCTCCCTTGTATGGGTTTTAGGCATAGGCTAAGAATGACCTGTAATCCTCAGATGACCAAAATACCCTTTGCTTTCCAAGATCATAAGTAGCGTTCCACAAATCATATGAAGGCATACTATACCATTCTAGAAATCTAAGACAATTAGGAACAATTCTTATGTTTACCAGAAATTCATTTGAAATCTCCTTGAGGGGTAAAAATAGCTTGGAAGTCAAGTCACTTTCACAGACAAAAGTTCAGATACCTCAGATGACCTGTAACTTGCAAGGACCATAACTTGAGTTCTATAAATCTCCTTGATGTCTTCCACCACTCAAATTAAAGGTCTTGAGATCCTATACAAGTTTCATGTTGGCCAAGGATCCATTTGAAGCTTGTATTTTGACTTATCTTGCTTGGAAATTTGACCTAAACTAGGGGATTTTACACAGAAACCCTAATTTAGAAACTCCTCTTCTCCTTGATTTCTCTTGAATTCCTCTTAGAATATCATCATATCCTTACTCTGCATGTCAAATGATGAACCCCACATCTCTCCAATAGCCTTTAATGCCTTTCAATCAGTCAATTGACCTAGAGTTGACCCAGGGTTGACCCAGATGAAACCCTAGTTGACTGTCCTCAACTACAATTCTTGTGATCATATCAATGACTTGTCTCCTTACCCAAATGAATTTCTAAGTCTCCCATGATGTTCACATACTCTCCATGCTCAGCCCACAGCTCCCAACTTCTTGTTGATCTTCAGAGACCCTCAGATAGGAGATAAATGAACTGCTTGATCCATTGACTTGATAGCTTCCCAATCCTTTCTGATGACTTGAATGAGATTGAATTTGAATAATAACCTCTTGATAGGCCTCTAGAGATGAGAATAATGATTGGTCCCCTGTTGGATGACTTGCTATGCTTATGCTATGCAGATGGCTAGACTATGTACATGACTCTATATGCAAATGCCAATGCAATTGAAACATAGACCAAGTGAATAAGGTTGAGCAAATTTTAGGGTGCAACAGCTGCCCCTATTCAAGCGACTTGGACCCGATTGGGTGAAGAGCCCGGAGCCTTCAGACATTCGCGGTACGAGACGGTTGAATACTAGGAAACCAGAAATTTGCCAACCGCAGAAATAAACTGCGCTCCTGCTTGGGGAACGACATTCATCAACTGGATCTGACTGTTATGGAAACCCACTGATCTCGTGCGACCGTGCTGGGAATTCTTCTCATCATCCTAAAAAGATTTTATCATCGCAGAGATAGAACACTATCCACGTCAGGACGCCTGCTTCGTCAATTCGGAAAAACTTCAACAACTTTGCTGGGGATGGCTCGTCTGCCTTCTCGTCAGAAATAAATCGTCCACGTTAGGAATAAACTCTTCCACGTTAGGAATAACACTGTCCACGTTAGGAATAACCTCGTCTGGACCTGTCCACGTTAGGACTCCATCTTTCCACGTAAGGAATCACGTCTTTCCATGTAAGGAACACATCTTCTTTCCACGTAAGGAATCAAATTTTTCTTTCCACGTAAGGAATACAAACTTGATATGTCCACGTCAGGACTCCAATCCTTCCACGTGAGGAATACTATATCAATCTTTCTTTCCACGTCAGGAATGTCATCTTTCCACGTAAGGAACACCTCTTTTCCACGTTAGGAATGCAATTTTGCTCGATCTGTCCGCATAAGGACTCTAATCTTTCCACGTAAGGAATCAATCTTGCTATGTCCGCGTAAGGACTCAATCTTTCCACGTAAGGAATAAACTCGTCTTTCCACGTAAGGAATCTCCATCTCTTTCCACGTAAGGAAACTATTTCTCTTCCCCGTTAGGAATGCTCTCTTTCCACGTAAGGAATAAAAAACTTTCCACGTAAGGACTACCATTTGATATGTCCACGTGAGGACTACCTCATCCACGTTAGGACCTACTTTTCCACGTTAGGAATAATAATCTTCCTGATTTGTCCACGTAAGGACTCCATCGTTCCACGTAAGGAACACTCCTTTATCTGTCCACGTAAGGAAACACTTTTCGTCTTGATTTGTCCACGTTAGGACTCACCACTCGACTCGCCGACGATAAAAAACTTGTCCACGTTAGGACTCATGCACCTTTGACCCACTGGGGAAGTGAGACTTTGCCCACGTCAGGACTCACATCTCAACCTGCTGAAGAAATAAACTTGTCTGCGTCAGGACTTGCGCGTCTTTGACTTGCTAGGGAAATAAGATTCGTCCACGTTAGGACTCATACTTTGCTATCAGCCCGAAGAAGGATAAAATTGTCCACGTCAGGACTCTCGCATCTTGCCATCGCGAAGAACTACAAACTTGTCCACGTCAGGACACACATTTTACCATTACGAATAGAAACATCTGCTAGAAACAAAATGGTCTACGTCAGGACTCCAACACGAAGAGTAATCGATCTTGTCAACGTTATGACTCCACACTCAATCAATACCGAGAACTCGACTCTGTCCACGTTAGGACTAACACATATCGTCAACCTGAGGAAATGTCCACGTCAGGACTCCCCCTTTAAACAATTCTGAGAAATCGAACCTGTCCACGTTAGGACTAGCACCTCCTATTAGCCCAGGGAAATAAATCTGTCCACGTAAGGACACCACTTCTCTAGCCCGAAGAAATCCCGTCAATAAGAATGTCCGCGTCAGGACTCATTTCTTCGTTGATCCCAACCCACAGACTTCTGACGTTACAGCAGCTTTGAGGCTGACTCTACTGGGGATATCTGAAAACCAAACTACTGGATGCCTGCTCTGATAACCGGCGATAGCCTCTGCAATTATGGTTCATGAAACCTTTTAATGCTGACGTAACAACAACTTTGAAGGAAACAATCCGCTGGTCGGACTAGAGAAACTTCAACAGGAAACCCTGGCGGGGAAATAAGTAACTCTGCTTGGGGACAAAGAGAAACTTATCCTGCTGACTCCGTGGGGAGTAGCGCCAAAGCTGACACTTCGTTGAATGTCTCAGGCCGAGACTTTGAACGTTTATTGATTCACTTGAGCAAGGGCTCTTTCTACTGGGAAATTGGGAACTCGAACCAAACACCTCACTGAAGTAACACCCTGCTGAGGGATGTAACTCTTGCTGGAGAATGGCGGATGCGCCTGGTATAATTGGACTTCTGCTGTAAAGTGAACGGATATCACACGGTATTTTGACAAAATAAATGCCAACGCGCCACACCAACTCTGCCGGGGAGAGCCTTAATCTTCGAGTTCCACTGGGAGGAAAACACTTGCTGAAAAGAGAACTCCGCTAGGGACAGGATGATTCTCTTGGGGAAACCAACTGACTCCGCTGGGGGAGAGTAAATGACCCTGCGGGGAAAGGTAAACTGCCTGAATACAGCTCACCAATTTGGGAAAATTAATCTTCTGAGGTTGAACCACTCTGCTTGAGATGGGGAATCCTTCTAGGGGACACCACACTGCCTGCATACAGCCTACATTTTTGGGATCGTCAATTCTGCTGAGGATAAACGACTGTGCTGGAGCATGTCCTTGGGATAAGCTGCGACTAGCTGGGGACTTCTATCCTTCTTCAGGAAGAATACGCACGATCTGCGTGAGGGTCGAGTCTTTTATTACTGCAGTCCTTTGATCGTCTTCCTCGTACGGCTATGATACCTGCGACAACACAAATAAGACAAGACAAGCCTATGCAACCAAACCGATTCAAGTTAGTGACGTTATTTTTAGTTAATTCAAAGCTTTAGCAATTGTTGGCAAGGGCCAGTGATGTTATACACCTGCTAGTTTCAATAAACTTAGGTGTTTTATCATGCACAAAATAGTAAAGAACCAGCATCAAGTACTGAATAACATATTTTATTGATTGGGCCCCTGAATGGGCGGAGTTTTGTACACGGGATGTAACTCCTAAAAAGAGGAAGCTACGCAAAGCAAATACACAAGTATGCACAGGAAGCATAAATATTTTGACAAATTAAGTTTTGTACACATGTCGGCAACGGGATGCAGACGAACACCACGAACTGTTCCTCCTATGACTCATCCGACTCTAATGCTTTCCCGGTATCCATACTTCCGAAGCGGTTGTATCTGATAATCGACCCCTCAAGCATTCTCCCGCACTGATGCTCACTGCAATATCAAATTCAGGCCGCAGTCATTTGCTTTTCAAATCCCTAACTTTTGCGTGAACCGCCCTTTACGGGTTTTCAGTTCACCGGGATACCCTTTTTTGCCGAAGCCGCCCAGCGTAGGTTTTCAACTTCGCGGGTGTACATTTTTCAATTTTATCCCTAACTTTTGCCCGAACCTTTCATTCTGTTTTTGGTTCGCCAGGATGCCCCATTTTTGCCTGGACTCTCTTTTTTTTTTCTGTCCAGCGGGTCAATTTTAAGCAAAGTATTTTTTAACTGCGTCCGAATTCACAGGCGACGTAAAGTCTTCACCGTCCATGGTGGACAACAATAAAGCTCCTCCTGAAAATAATTTCCTGACAACGTATGGCCCTTCGTAATTGGGGGTCCACTTGCCCCTGTGATCTGCTTGCGGCGGGAGAATCCTTTTCAGCACAAGGTCGCCCGTCTGAAAGCTTCGCGGATGTATCTTCTTATCATATGCTTTCTTCATTCGGCTCTGGTACAAACGACCGTATGCTAGGGAAGCTAGCCTCTTTTCATCCATTAAACTTAGTTGGTTCAACCTGTCTTTCACCCATTCTGCCTCGTCCAGCTGAACGTCTCGCAATACCCTCAGAGAAGGGATCTCCACTTCCAGGGGTAGCACTGCTTCCATTCCGTATACTAACGAGAACGGGGTTGCCCCGGTTGATGTGCGTACCGTCGTACGATAACCGTGCAAAGCGAAAGGTAGCATCTCGTGCCAATCCTTATAGGTCACCACCATCTTCTGGACGATCTTCTTTATATTCTTATTGGCCGCTTCGACAGCGCCATTCATCTTGGGTCGGTAAGGGGAGGAGTTGTGATGTTCGATCTTGAAATTCTGACAGAGCTCCTTCATCATTTTGTTGTTCAGGTTTGAACCGTTGTCCGTGATTATCCGCTCGGGAATCCCATATCTGCAAATGATATCTCTCTTGATGAATCTGGCCACCACTTGCTTCGTTACGTTTGCGTAAGACGCCGCTTCCACCCACTTGGTGAAATAATCGATTGCTACTAGAATGAACCGATGCCCATTAGAAGCTGTCGGCTCGATCTTTCCAATCATATCGATTCCCCACATCGAGAATGGCCAAGGCGATGACATCACATTTAGAGGACTCGGAGGTACATGGATCTTATCAGCATAGATTTGGCACTTGTGGCACTTCCTTGCGAACTTGAAACAGTCAGTTTTCATAGTCAGCCAAAAATAACTTGCCCTCAACAGCTTTCTCGTCATAGCATGTCCACCAGCATGCGTACCAAAGGTACCTTCGTGTATTTCCTCCATGAGCAGCTTCGCCTCTTTCTCGTCTACACAACGCAACAGCACCAAATCGTGGTTTCTTTTGTATAAGACGCCATCCGGATTCAGATAGAAATTACCCGCTAATCTCCTGAGAGTCTTCTGATCTTGACTGGATGCCCCAGCCGGATACTCCTTATTCTTCAGGAAATTGAGGATGTCAAAATACCACGGTTTGTCGTCAGATGCTTCGTCAATAGCGAATACGTAAGCCGGTCTGTCAAGCCTAGAGATAATGATTCTGGGAGCCTCGTTCCAGAAGTTGACTTTGTACATGGAAGACAAAGTGGCGAGGGCGTCAGCCATCTGATTCTCTGCTCGCGGTACATGATGCAACTCGACCTTGTCGAAGAAAGGCAACAATCTCCTTGCATAGTTCATGTAATGTATCAAATTGGGCTGACGTGTCTCCCATTCCCCTTTTATCTAATTCACCACCAAAGCTGAGTCTCCGTATACGTCCAGATTCTTGATTCGCAAATCAATGGCTTCTTCAAGCCCCATTATACAAGATTCGTATTCGGCCTCATTGTTGGTAACTGGAAAGGTCAATCGGGCAGTAAACGGGATGTGCGACCCGTGTGGCGTAGTGATGATTGCCCCTATTCCGCTACCGTAAGCATTCACAGCTCCGTCAAATATCATCTTCCATTTAGAACCCAACTCTGGTCCTTCGTCTGGCAACGGCTCTTCACAATCTTTCATCTTTAGGTACATGATATCCTCGTCAGGAAAATCAAACCTCATCGATTGGTAATCTTCAATAGGCCTGCTCCGCCAGATACTCAGACAGCACGCTCCCCTTTATAGCCTTTTGCGAGACGTATTGAATGTCATACTCAGTCAAGACCATCTGCCAACAGGCAATTCTCCCTGACAACGCCTGCTTTTCGAATACATATTTGATAGGATCCATCTTCGAGATGAGCATGGTTGTATGATTCAGCATGTATTGCCTCAGACGCTTGGCGGCCCAGGCTAGCGCGCAACAAGTTTTCTCAAGCATTGAGTATCGAGATTCACACTCTGTAAATTTCTTACTCAAGTAGTAGATTGCATGCTCTTTTCTTCCTGTCTCGTCGTGTTGACCGAGAATACAACCCATGCTTCCCTCAAGAACCGTCAAATACATGATCAAGGGTCTGCCTGCCACTGGGGGTATCAAAATAGGAGGCTCCTGCAAATACTGTTTTATTTTATCGAACGCCCTTTGACAATTTTTGTTCCACGTTACAGCTTGATCTTTCTTCAACAGCTTGAACAATGGTTCACACGTAGCAGTTAGGTGAGATATGAACCGGGCGATGTAGTTCAACCTCCCTAAAAACCCGCGCACCTCCTTCTCTGTCTTAGGCATCGGCATTTCTTGGATTGCTTTTATTTTGGCAGGATCGACCTCTATTCCTCTTTCGCTTACGATAAACCCCAGCAGTTTACCCGACCTCACCCCGAAGGTGCATTTGTTAGGGTTCAGTCTCAGCCTGAACTTCCTAAGCCTTTTAAATAACTTCAGCAGATTCACCAGGTGCTCTTCCTCCGTCTGGGACTTGGCAATCATATCGTCAACATAGACCTCGATCTCTTTATGCATCATATCATGGAAAAGAGTCGTCATCGCACGCTGATATGTTGCCCCAGCATTTTTCAAACCAAAGGGCATCACTTTGTAGCAAAATGTTCCCCAAGGCGTTATGAAAGTGGTCTTCTCCATATCCTCTGGCGCCATTTTAATCTGATTATAGCCTGAAAAGCCATCCATGAAGGAGAATACGGAGTATTGAGCAGTATTATCAACTAGCACGTCGATATGAGGAAGTGGAAAATCGTCTTTTGGGCTTGCTTTATTCAAATCTCTATAATCCACGCACATTCGAACCTTGCCGTCTTTCTTTGGCACTGGTACGATGTTAGCCACCCATGAGGGATATTTTGTCACAGCCATGAAACCAGCGTCCCACTGTTTTTGAACTTCCTCTTTGATCTTCACTGCCATATCTGGTCGAGTTCTGCGAAGCTTTTGTTTGACCGGCGGGCATTCTTCTTTCAGTGGCAGACGGTGCACAACCATATCTGTATCAAGCCCTGGCATATCTTCATACGACCAAGCGAATACATCACTATACTCTCGGAGCATTTCAACCAGTCTTCGCTTGATATTGCTCTGCAATGTGGCACCGATACGAATATTCTTCTCAACCCCTTCCGACCCCAAGTTGATAATTTCGATGACCTCGTCGTGAGGCAGAATGGCTCTTTCCTCTTGCTTCACCAACCAAGACAGTTCTTCAGGAACGTCACTATCTTCGACAACCTCTTCTTCGGCCTGAAATACCGGGTGCTCGAAGTCGGGACGAGTCATAGGTGGTTCAAGGATGTCATCTGAAAATGTTATCCTGCAAAAGGAATGGTTAAGTGCTTCAAAATGCGTATAAAGCGGATAACCACGTTGCCATTTTATTGAAAAATACAAAACAAGAAAGACAGAGATTACAGTATTTGCACATGAAAAAAAAACGCCATTTATTTAATGATTAACACGCAATGTTCATAACAACACAGCCCTAAGCAAATCCTGATGCCCCGGGCAAGACATCAGATTATTCAACAATTAATAAAGCAAAGCATTACTGTTTAAGAGTCACAGGAACAAGCTCCTGAATAGACCAGTTGCACAGTCCCTGTCCTGGCGTGCTTGGCTGAATCCAGGTATCCATATCACAGTCGATGTCTCCTTCGTCAGTCTCCGAAGTAGCATTGATGGTTTCATGACATACTCCACTGGCGGAGATGGTTATTGGCCCTCTGAAACGGGGTGCCCCCACAGCGGGTGCTGATGACGACGGTTGGTATCCCAGCCCTAACTGGTCCATCTTTACAGGAATATCCAGCACTTTGCCCCAGCCCTTTGCTTCTCCTGCCTCTACCAGAGCTTGAGCTTCTTTATACGACGAGACGGCTATCTCCGACACTTTGCTCGGCCCAGGACCTTTGTCCTTGATACGCAAACCTTCAAATGCCTGGCAAGGTGTTTCGTGGATCTCTCCGTCGACCTCCACATATTTAAACGACGACAGATGGCTGACCAGGATGTCTTCTTCTCCGCATACGGTGACTACGCTGTCTCCGACCATATATTTCAACTTCTGATGCAGGGTAGACGTAACTGCCCCAGCCCCATGGATCCAGGGTCTTCCGAGCAGGCAGCTATAGGCAGGCTGTATATCCATGATATAAAATTCCGTGGCGAACACCTTCGGCCCCACCTGTAGAGGCAATGTTATCGATCCAAAGACTGTTCTTCGCGTGCCGTCAAACGCTCTGACTACCAAGTCACTGGGCGTACACAGGATTCCTCTGACATCTAGCTTCATCATCGCCTTCTTGGGCATCACATTCAAAGACGATCCGGTGTTGACCAATACATGCGACATTACTGATCCTCTACACTCGACAGATATGTGCAGCGCCATATTATGATCTCTCCCTTTCGGGGTCAAATCGAAGTCGGTAAAGCCCAAACTGTGGCCGGCATTCATGTGTGTCAATACTCCTTCCAGCTGATTCACGGAGACGTCCTGGGGTACAAAAGAAGTATCCAGGACTTTCAACAAATCATTTCTGTGAGCTTCAGAACACAACAGCAATGACAGGATAGATATTTTGGACGGCGTCTGCTGCAGATGCTCCACAATCTTATAATCACTTTTTCGAATCAAGCGCATGAACTCTTCTACATCTTTCGATGCCGCTTCTTTTTCGCTTGCCTGCACTGGGACATTTTCGACCATCTTCCCCTTTCCTTTCGCTAGTCTTTCGGCCTCGACTTCAGGTGATATAAAGATCCTACCACTTCTTGTCATACCTCCTGAACCAACAACATTGTCTACAGTCTCGGCTGGCTGCTTATTAACATCAATCTTTATCCCGTCACAATACACCTCCAACCCATATGACCAGGGGACTGCTTTTGTGTTCTCGTACGGGATCGGTCCGGCCTTAGTTATGGTGATCGGTGGTCGCTGGACCGGTGCTGCAATAGTGATTGTCTTCCGAGGAATCGTTACAGTGGCCACATCGCTCTGATTATCTGCTACTGCCCCTGCAGGCTCTTCAGTTGCTGCTCGGTCGAACTGCAGTGTGCCTCCATCAATTAAAGCCTGAATGCCTTTCCTCAAATCATCACACCCCCTAGCTAGGGTCCAGCATTCTAAGCAATACTCGTCACATCCTGGATAAACACCCCCTTGCAGCAGTCTGCTTTTTATCTCGCTCAGCGGCGTCTTTAAATCGTCGACATTCATAATCAGATTCAACCCTTCCTCAATCAGAACGGCGTTCGCCCCATGATTAGGCATGGGTTTCTGCACTATATTCGGACCTGCCGTTCCGAAATTGATAGTCTTATTGTCCAAAAGATCCTGCACAACATGCTTGAAAGCATGGCAACCCTCTATATCGTGGCCCGGAGCCCCAGAATGAAACTCACAGTGCCTGCTTGCATCATAACCATACGGAGGAGTTCCCGTTATCGGTGCCAGAGTTCTCTTCTCTACCAAATTTAGACCCATCAGCATCTGCAACAAATCTGCATAGGTTGAGGGAGGCTTCTCAAACACTCTTCTTGGTTTACCGCCCTGGAATCTTCGCTGAGCCTGCTGTGCCCCCTGCTGAGGCGGCTGCTGCTGCTGCTGCTGTTGTTGTTGTTGCATTGGCTGCTGCTGAAACGGTTGTTGTTGATATGGAATAGTAACACTCGCCACCTGCTGCGGCTGATGATATTGGTTTCGTCCCCTGCCTCGGCCTCGGCCTCGGCCTCCAAATATTGCGCTTGCCTCGCCCTGACGCCGCCCACCAAAAGCCTTCCTATTACTGCCAGATGCAGTTGATTCCTCAGCCTTGAACTTTCCTTGCTTAATGTTACGTTCAATCTTTTCTCCCATCAGAATTAAGTCTGAGAAACTGGCCAGAGATGTATGAAACAGCATGTCATGAAACAAGCCTGTGAATGTGCCGACGAACATGTCATTCATTTCCTTGTCTTCTAAAGGAGGACGGACCCTGGCAGCCATATCGCGCCACCTTTGCGCGTACTCTTTAAAGCTCTCACCCTTCTTCTGAGACAACCCTGTCAATTGGACCCGATTGGGCGCCAAATCACTGTTATACTTGTAGTGAGCTACAAATGCCTCTGCCAATTGCTTCCATGTCTTGATATTGGTTGGCTCCAACCCCATATACCACTCTAGGGAAGGACCCGACAGACTATCTTGAAAGAAATGCATTAGCATTCTCTCATCAGTTGAATATGCAGACATCTTTCTGTAATAAGCTCGCACGTGCACTTTCGGACATGTGTCCCCTTTATACTTATCAAACGTAGGAGCTTTGAATTTGATTGGCACCCTCAAGCCAGGTACCAGACCCATTGTTGCCATGTCCAAGCCCACAGCACTTTGGTTCAGGACCCCCCTCATCTGCTCTTCTAGCATTCTGATCTTTTGGGAGTTATCCATCGGCCCTTCAAAGCCTCCGCCGGAGAAAGCGTCCTCCTGCTGATCTTCTTGCCACATACCATTCCCAGCTCCATACCCATCATACTCATTATTGCGGCCAGCTCTAATCTGATTCATCACCGGGCCTCGGCCTCTGTTGCCGTATCCCTGAACACCTCCAGCAGGCCCAAAAGCCATTAACCCAGCGCCGTTTCCATTTCTGAAACCTCCATAGCCCTGATTGGCCACACCATAACCATCTTGCCCAAATCCTTGAGCATTGAAACCATATTTCCCAGCGTTATCGAATCCCTGATCGTTGAACCCGAACCCAGTATTGCCGAAGCCGTTGCCTCCCATATTATCACCCACGTTGATATCACCAAGCCCAACGTTTTGGACAGCAGTCTCGTTCCCAACTCCGACGTTACCGTTTCCAGCAGCGGTAGCGTTGTTGACATTAGCAGCAGGTATATTGACTACAGGTGGAGCCACTGGCGTGGGAGTACCATCTCCATGAGCAGTGTCGACTCGCACAGACTGATGATCCTCATTACCGTGACCGGTGTTTCTGGCCAACAGAGGTTGGACCATGGCTTGCAAATTTTCCTGCCCTTTTGCAATAGCTTCCATGGTCTGCATAAAGAGAGCTAGCTTCTCGCGCACATCTTGCATCTCGTTTTGCATTTGATCCATGATTCTTCGACAGTTGGTGCGAGTGGAATAGCGGTGCGGGTGCTGATCTGCAATCCTGAAAAGTACCTGATACAGAGCAGGAAATAAGACACCATCCAAATATTACCTGTAATGCAATATGAATATGAATGCAATGCAATGTGTGTCTGTGTGTCGCTACTGCGAAAATCGGCGCCGGCTGAACAGAAGAGTCGCCACCGTGCGTTATTTATCCCACGGGAGGGAAAGGAAACGCTCAGAGTAAACCTCGCAAAGACGGGAAAGGTATGGTCGTCGCAACCAAAACCTGGGTTCGGGAGTCGGTTACGCAAGGGGAAGGTATTAGCACCCCTCACGTCCATCGTACTCGATGGGATCCACGCTTGTTTTCGGGTATGGATTGTTATTCTATCTACTCTACAGGTCAGGGGTTAAAAAGAAAATAAAATGGAAATAAAAATGACTCGGCAAAGTATCGCACTTTATGCCTACGTATTCCCGCCTGGAACGAGAAATCAGAGTCAACGTAGTTCGCCTACCTACGGGCAAGGAGGGGAAGGTTGCTCGCTAGGATATCGCATCCTATGCCTACGTACTTTCACACGGCATGAAAGATCAGAGCAAACGTAGTTCGGGCCACGTACGACATAAGTCTGTCCTTGATTGATTTTATTCCTTCTAAAAAAGGGTTTCTTGATTAGCAGTCCCGGCGGACAAAAATGACGTCTTGATGAGTTCACATTCTTTTACGGAAGAAGTGTCTTTTATTGTGTTTGAAATCTTTATGTATTTTTCTGTTTGTTTTGAGGAAGAAGAGATAGAACTCTAACCCATGGTTGCGAAGGGAAACAAACTAACCTAATGTTATCATGCATGGGTTAAGACCTAGTGTCTATCATGCTCCTCTCTTACACAGAGAGAAACAGAGATCCTAAGGGATAGGCAGAAACAGAAACAATATCAGATATATATAGTAAAGCGGTAAAATGCATGGATGCAACAGCACAAGCGAGGCAAGGGAGTCCCACTCAACCTCGAACCTAGAAAACAATAGGCGAAAGTGAACAGGCTTCACTTTCAACCCAACAGGGTAACCAGCAAACAATACAACCAGGAAATCCAAACAATACATCAGCAATGAAATACAACAGCAAAAGAAACAGCATCAGCAGCTCTGAATCAACATCTAGCTTCAAGTAATCTCCAATCAGCTACAGGCTTCAACAAGCATCAATCTCTATCTCCATGGCCTTCAGGCAAGGGCTTTGATCATCTATCTTCCATCTGCAATGGCTTTTCTTCAAGTTCAAACCTCCAGGATGAGGAATCAGTCACAAGAGTGAAGTGAATGAATGTTAAACAGTTAATTACCTACCAAGGGTGGTTCATCAACTGTTAACATTAAACAGAAAGTTTCCTCTCAAAAGTTCTATCTTTCAAATATATTCACTGATCCTTCCAAAGGAAGGAGGTGGATATTTGAAAGAGACTTTGAATCATAGAGGAAGGATGGATGCAGACAAAGCATTCCATGTTTGAGAAACAAGCTTTCTAACCTAGAGCTCTGCCTAGCTCCTAAACCCTAGTCTCCTCAGCATCTGCTAGCAAGAACCTCCTCTCCAACTCTGGTAGATGATCTTCAATCTCTGGATCTCCAATGGTCTTCATCTCCTCAAATCTTCAGCTTCCCCAAGTCCCCAGACAAACCCAATACCCAAACAAGCAAGCAATAATCCCCAGAGGGCACACCACACCAGTCAATCAGATATACAGACAGTATTAATAGCAGTAGGGGAATCCTGACTTTTTCTCAAAGGGATCTAATAACTACCCATAGCCCCTTTAGTCCCATAACTACTCTAATTAAATCCTAAATCCTAAGGGAAAAGAATTAAGTCTCCTAAGTCATCACCTAAAACCCTAGTTTTATCCATGTTGTTCAAGCCTACATTAAGCACCTAGAATTAATTCCTAAAAATGGGAACTAAATTGAATCTACAAGTTCATCATCTAATCTAAACAATATAAAAAGAATGAACAAAAAATATGAAAGCATGTAATAGAACAAAAATTAGTAAAATCATGCATGAAATGAATCTATCTAAAATGCCATTTATTTAGAAAATATGGAAAAAATATGAAATGAAAATAAAAATGCAATTTTATTTTATGAAAATTTTCTACACATTCTAAAGAAAATGATGTAAAAAGAATGGATTAAAATGAATTTTTTATGCATTTATTATGAATTTTCAAAGATGGTGAAAAATTAAAATGGAATTAAAAAAATGAATTGAATTAAAATGAGGGAGGGGGTATGAATAGAAACCACGCCTAGTTGATTTCAGGATGGGCCAAGCAGACAGGGGGTGCGTATATTAAATTGGTTAAGGCCCAGAACCAAGTCAGCAATAATAAAACTGGAAAAAAACGCAGGGGGTGAAAATAGTAACGAAATCACGTTCAAAATGAGTTGGGCTTAAAATAGGGGGGGGGGATTAGCAATACCACTCAGGCCCGCCCGTTTCAATTAATGAAACGGTGCGTTTGGCACCTGACTCATCTCCCTCCAAAATCAGATTAAACGCCAGCCCTAGGATCGTTCTCTAAGTCAAAAGTCCAACATGAATTGGACGGGTACGATTTCATCTTCCTCGTTGGATCTGTTAGAATTAGGGTTTCACCATGAAACTTCCATGCACGAGCAAGCTTCAACTCATCTGCTCTCACTCTACAGGCCATGAATCAACGCGCTATAAACATGAAAATTACTCTACAACTCTCCCTCTACACGTCTATGGCACTAGTTTACTTTGAAACTCAACACATCAACAAACCCGATAGCAACAACTTCTGACTCCATGAAAGCACTCTGCAACTCACCATCACAATTCTCCATCAAACCTATCCTAATCTGCTCTATGCATAATGGTGATTAACCTGCGCTATCAAGCTAAGATCCTAATGCATTCTACTACAAGTTTCAAACCCTAACAGTTTCTACCACCTGCTAACAATGGTCTCTATTCAGCCTCAAATTCATCCTAATTACTCTACTAACCACCTAGATCATATCTAAACTAACAACAACATGCTAAACCAACTAGATCAAGCTGTTTGAATGAAAACGCACCTGATGTGAAATCTTGTGGATGATGCTGAATCTTGTGGATCTGAGGCTTGTGAGGCTTGGATCTTGATCAATTCTTGATGTACTTGATTCTGTTTGCAATATTTGGATGAGACTTGGCTTGAATTATGCTGTCCAATGGAAATTGCAGTTTTGATGTTCTTGAAGAAAGTGCTCGAAAATGGACTCTAACCACCTTGTTCTTGATTGAATTATGATCTATGATGATGAAACAGTATAATGAAGTTGATTTTGATGATGATTTGGTGAAGAATTTGAGGAATTGGAATGAAACTTCAATGAAAAGAATGAGAGAATTTGGAGATTCTTGGTGAAAAAATGAGTCCAACCCTTGATCAATCTTCATTTCATGCATATATAGACCCCAATGGTAACTTCTAGATCCATCTTGCACATTCCCTTGCCTTCCAACTTTGATCCATTTTTGAAGTGTTTCTTAAAATGCATGTAACCAAAGATAACTTTGAAATCTTCCACTAAACTCAAAAAAGTGTTTGAACCATTGTCTTTAGAATGTCTTTTCCATTCAAAATCATATATTGGAAGTCTCCATTTGGACTTATAAATCTCCCAAACCATTTTTCATTTTGAATTTATCCAAATTATAAGCCATTTTAGTTCATATTTTGACCAATCATGCAAATTCATGCTATGAGCTTTTCCAACAATTTGTGACCTTCTTTCTAGACTTAAAATCCCATTTGGAGCAAGTTTGATGTTGTAAGTTTTTCCATTTGAGGCCTCCTTGTATGAGTTTTGGACATAGGTTAAATTGACCTGTAATTCACAAATGCCCAAAATACACTTTGCTTGCCAAGACCATAAGTTGAGTTCCACACATCATATGAAGGCATACTATACCATTATAGAAAGATAATACAATGAGGAACAATTCTTATGTTGACCAAGAATTCATTTGAAATCTCCTTGAGGGGTAAAAATTGCTTGGAAGTCAAGTCACTTTCACAGACAAAATTTCAGATACCTCAGATGACCTGTAACTTGCAAGGACCATAACTTGAGTTCTATAAATCTCCTTGATGTCTTCCACCACTCAAATTAAAGGTCTTGAGATCCTCTACAAGTTTCATGTTGGCCAAGAAGCCATTTGAAGCTAGCATTTTGACTTATCTTGCTTGGAAATTTGACCTAAACTAGGGGATTTTACACAGAAACCCTAATTTAGAAACTCCTCTTCTCCTTGATTTCTCTTGAATTCTCCTTGGCATATCTACATATCCTTATTCTCCATGTCAAATTATGAACTCCACATCTCTCCAATAGCCTTGAATGCCCCTTAAATCAGCCAATTGACCTAGGGTTGACCTAGGGTTGACCTAGGGTTGACCCAGATGAAACCCTAGTTGACTGCCTTCAGCTATAGCTCTTATGCCCTCAACAATGACTTGTCTCCTTCTCCAAATGACTTTCTAAGTCTCTCATAATGTCTAGATACTCTCCATGCTTTCACTTCACAGCTCACAACCCTCTTGTTAACCCTCAGACACCCTCAGCTAGGAGATGGACTCAAGGCTTGATCTGCTGAACTCTTTGCTTTCAAATTCTTTTCTGATGACTTGGATGAGATTGAATTGGGATAATAACCTCTTGATAGGCCTCTAGAGATGATAATGATGATTGGTCCCCTGTTGAATGACTTGCTATGCTTATGCTATGCAGATGGTTAGTCTATGTACATGACTCTATATGCAAATGCTAATGATAATGAAACATAAACCAAGTGAATAAGGTTGGGCAAATTTTAGGGTGCAACAGCTGCCCCTATTCAAGCGACTTGGACCCGATTGGGTGAAGAGCCCGGAGCCTTCAGACATTCGCGGTACGAGACGGTTGAATACTAGTGAAACCAGAAATTTGCCAACCGCAAAACTAAATTGCGCTCCTGCTTGGGGAACGACATTCATCAGCTGAATCTGACTGTTACAGCAACCCACTGACCTCGTGCGACTGTGCTGGGGATTGTCTTCATCGTTCTGAAGAGGATTTTGTCATAACAAATTGCTTGCTTGTCCACGTCAATACAAAGAAATCTCAACTAAAACCTGTCCACGTTAGGACTCCACTTGCTGTTGTCCCAGGAAAATCTCGGCAACTCCGCTGGGGATAATTCGTCTGCATTTCCATAAACTGAATCGTCCACGTTAGGAATAACACTCTTCCACGTTAGGAGTAACACCTGTCCACGTTAGGAATAACATCGTCCATGTTAGGAGTAACACCTGTCCACGTTAGGAATCATCTCTTCTGTATCTGTCCACGTCAGGACTAAACCTTTCATCTTTCCATGTCAGGAAGCCATCCTCTTTCCACATAAGGAGAACTATATCAATCTGTCCACGTAAGGACTCCAATACCACTTGACATGTCCGCGTCAGGACTCCGATCTTTCCACGTAAGGAATCCAACTTTGGTTCTGAACCTGTCCACGTCAGGACTCAACTTTCCACGTAAGGAGTACATCATTATTCCACGTCAGGAATCAACTTTTCTTGAATCTATCCACGTAAGGACCCCCATTTTCCACGTAAGGAATAAATCTTCTTCTTCCACGTTAGGAATAACTTCTTTGATCTGTCCGCGTCAGGACTAAACTCTTCCACGTCAGGAATAATCTCTTTCTTTCCACGTCAGGAATCAATCTTGATATGTCCGCGTAAGGACTCTAATCTTTCCACGTCAGGAATGCTGTCATTTCCACGTAAGGGATGCTCTTGATATGTCCACGTAAGGACTCTGATTTTTCCACGTAAGGAATACCAACTTCTCACCAATTTGTCCGCGTCAGGACTACATTTTTCCACGTAAGGAATGCCCTTGATCTGTCCACGTAAGGACTCCACTCTTTCCACGTTAGGAATCACCTCCTTCCACGTAAGGAATCCTCTTCTGATATGTCCGCGTATGGACTCAATCTTTTCCGCGTTAGAATCTCCGTCTCTTTTCCACGTAAGGAATCATTTTCTCTTTCCACGTAAGGAACTGAAACTTTTCTTTCTCTTCCACGCAAGGAACACGCTTTCTTTCCACGTTAGGAATACTTCTTCTTCTTCCACGTTAGGAATAACTTCTTTTCCACGTAAGGAATGCTCTTATCCACGTAAGGAATAACTTTTGATATGTCCGCGTATGGACTCCATCTTTCCACGTTAGGAATCAAACCTTGATCTGTCCACGTCAGGACTAAACTTTTCCACGTTAGGAATGCACTCTTTTTTCCACGTCAGGAATCAACTTCTTTTCCATCTGTCCGCGTCAGGACTAAACTTTCCACGTAAGGAATCAATCTCTTTTCCCCGTAAGGAAACATTGCTTTCCACGTAAGGAATCCAACTTGATATGTCCGCGTAAGGACTACATCGTCCACGTTAGGACCCACTTCTCCACGTTAGGAATAATAATTTCTTTGATTTGTCCACGTCAGGACACTGATTTCGTCTTGATTTGTCCACGTAAGGACTACATCTTTTCTGCTGAGAAAATACATCTTGTCCATGTCAGGACTTAGTTCTCCATTGATCCCAACCCACAAACTTCTTAGCACTGACGTGACAGCGACTTTGAGATGGACTCTACTGGGGATATTTGGGAAACCAAACTACCGGACGCCTGTTCTGATAATCGGCGGTGGCCTCTGAAATTCTGATTCATGGAACCCCTGATGACAAAAGAGAAACTTATCCTGATAACTCTGTGGGGGAATACTGCCGAAACTGACATTATCATTGGATATCTCATGCCGAGATCTTGAGTGTTTGGTAGTTCATTTGAGCAAGAACTCTCTCCACCTGAACTGCTAAAATACAGGAACTGCTTCAGCAAAATAAATGCTGGAAGGATAATGCCGACTCCGCCGGGAATAGCCAGGTGCTACAGAATTATTCCAGCAAAATAAATGTTGTAAGAGTGAAGTCGACTCAGCTGGGAAATTAGGAACTTAAACCAAACATCTTGTTGAAGTAGCATCCTGCTGGGGAATATAACTCTGCTGGGGAATAGCAGATGTGCACAGTCTGATTGGATTTCCGCTGGAGAGTGAACTGATATTACATCGCATCCCTGACAAAATAAATGCCAGGACCATCACCAACTCTGCTGGGGAGAGTCTTGATCTTCGAGTTCCACTGGAAGGAAAGAACACTTGCTGAAAAGAGAGAACTCCGCTTCGGGGATACTAACATGCCCCCAGTCTGTATTTTGTATAGCTTGCCCCTGAATCTGCGACCATTTTGGAATGGACCCTTCAGTCTTCGTATCTTGACAACCCGACATGGACGGCTTCTACATTTCGGATCTCGAAGGGGTGTTTCAAGAACATAACTTTCGTGCTTCTAGGGTGACCTGCCCCGGTCTTGCAACAACCTTTTGTCTCTGATCGACTGAGTCGTGGAGTACTGCCCATAGCTATGAGAGATTTGCCACATCTTGACCTGACTGTCCCAGATTTACTGATTCTAGGATGACTGACTTTACCTGAATTAATCAGTATAGCTTGCCCCAGTTCACAAAACATTTGGGCATTTCTGCATTTTATCCCGGTCATACCTTCCACTGTAGGAATCTTTCCTGTCGGCATGCGCTTACTCGCAAGTAACACAAGTTGTTCTGCATAAAGGATATACTAAACGCAATGCATATGACAGTTTCAAAATCCAAGTCTGTTCACTAAAAAAATTTTGTGACATGTAATGAATCAATTATCAAAATGTCAATATGAAAGCTGGTAAGGAACCCTTTTAGGAGTCAGAATCGACGAGATCTTTACTGACGTATGCCCTCAGACAAAACCTGTTTCAATTAGGACTTTTGCGGGTTGTAACGTGGTCAGGTTCACGGTTAACAAGGAAAGATATAGGCTCAAAATTTATTTCGACCCACCCATTCTTCGTGA